>JAOTOM010001572.1:0-73198 GCA_034440615.1 Ashinkailepas kermadecensis | reverse complement strand
GAGATTTTCCAAGAGAAGCGGCGTGAATTTTTGTTGTCTAAGTGCGATTTTTGGGGCCCCGTCGTCACTTGTTGGGTTCCCTTGCGGTGGCTACAACACGTTTGTGGGGGCCCAACAAGTTTTGTGGGCTTTTGGAGCTATTGATGAGATCCCAGATTGATTTTCCGTGTCCGGACTGTTTTTCATTTACCCGGCTTCATTTGTTGGGTGATCTCAACAAGACTTTTAGAGCCCTGGTGGGACCTGTCAGGCCTTTGGCGTGATTTTCAGGGGTCCGGGTGATAATTCTTAGTACCCCAGTCTCGGCGTGATTTTCAGGAGGCCCCGGCCCGACCGTTTGTGGCCCCCGTCGTGATTTTCTTGAATCCCGGCACGACTTGTTTGCGGCCCCAACGTGATTTTCAGGGGCCCAGGTGCAAACTTTTGAGGCCCCAGCGTCATTATCGGGGCCCCTGCGCTACGTCTCGGGGCCCCCAAAGTGATTTTTCTAAGCCCCGGTGCGACTTTTGGTGGACCGAGTGAAATTTTTAGGAAGCATAGCGCATTTTTTTCCTAAGCTCGGCGGATTCTTGGGGGCCCCACAACCTATCAGGAGGGGGGGGGTGAAACTGCCCACAATTCCCCCTCCCATTCGGTATGTCACTGTGCCATGCAATGATGCAACATAAGAATCCAGGATTAGTTCATCTGTTTCATCGCTCACATGTGATTTCAACTCCCCAGTTATCCAGACAGTTTGAGGAAAGTCAAACATCTGCTACATGGATCAGCAAGGATGGATTGTAAGGCAACATGGATACCATGGAATTCCGGTCACAGTAGTTATGCTGCAATACATACCTTCTTCAACAGACTGCTTTGGAGATGGATGAGTTCCTGAAGTTTGGTCAGGGTTGGAGTTGGAGGTGGATGGAGCAACACTGTGAAGGACATAACATATGGTTCAAGAGACTTGTTTCCATTAACAATACAGGGGATGAAGTAACATTTTCATTGACTTCTATGGCTTTCATTGGCTTCATTGACTTCTATGGTGTCCTGAGTAAGTAGGACAATCGAGATGGGTTTCTGTTATATGCATTGTAGAAGCAATGTTATAATGTAGCTTTTATACCCCAGTGAGAATGGTATGGATTCACTCATAAGTGAATTTGCAAACATACTGATATATCAGTTAACAACAATGCAGGGAGCTATGTGATCAACATGGTCTGTGCCCTAAAACCCAAATAACTAAGTAACAATGCAGGGAATCTGCTGCATAACAGTTTGACCATAAATTAGCCATGATATATGGCATCATACTTCCCATGCTATTTAGAATAGTGAGCTATAGTTTGTGTACAAACATCAGGACATTATAAATGTTAATTAACGTCACACACATCAGTTCCTAACAAGTGTCAGCAATACATTTCCTTCATGTGCTTTGAATATGATTCAAGAAAGCACTGTCATGGATTTTAAACTTGCAAAAAGAGTGGGCCGCCTGGTATTTTGAGTGCTATTTGAGTGAATTTGCTGTCTTGTTAGTGAACTGACCACTTATTGAGATATAAGTACTTTAACTTTGCCTGCTTCCATCATGAAAATTTGTCATTTTCCAATACATCAGAAATCATCAGAATAACTTCTTGTCCACAAACCGGTGTATGCATTTCTATGAATTTCTCATATTTATTAACACAAATGATGTAGATCTGATCTGCAAATTTATAACTTAGAAAATGTTATCAGCACAGGATTCCATTCCTGAAAATATAGTACTTTCAACATGTTATTGTTCTTTGTGAAGCAATAAGTGCAATGCTCTCATGCAGCATGCAGATGGAGGTTCATCACGTGCACCAGGTAGCACAAAAAGAGATATTATTGCAGTCTAAGGTAACCACAAGACAGGTTTTACACCCATTTTACCTCCACGAATCATTCAAAGGAGCTAGGTTTTGCCTAGTTGCGTTAGGCTAGGCTTTTGTTGTAAGTTTGTAAATTAAAAAGTCTTCAAAAACGGTTCAAGCTAGATTAGGTTATGTTAGACTTTTTAAGTTGAAAATGTTTGAGAACAAATGTTTTTTTTTGGGGGGGGGAGGGAAATTGGGCATAAAAATAATCATTTCTTGCATGGAAGTCTAGGCTAGGTTAGGTTAGGTTATGTTACATGTTTTTTTATCTGAACATTATTTTTCATCCTATATTATTCAAATCCAAGCCCCCTTTTCCATGTTATTTTCCTCACAATTGAAAAGTGTGCATCTGCAGAGGAAATGAGCGGTTACATCATGTTCAGCACATTAACAAACACTGCATTAAAAAAAGAAATTCAAAGAAGTCAGAGAGTACCATGAGCTGAAAAATTACCCAAAAAGCCAGGTATTATCACAGTTTAAGGTAACCACACGACAAGTTTTACACACATTTTACCTCCATGAAGCATACAACCCCTTTGTACAACCCCCTTAGGTTTGTCAGGTTAGGTTAGGCTTTTGTTGTAAGTTATAAAAAGAATCATTTGTTGGTAAATGATTTTTGTTAATTATTTTCTCTAGAAAAAAATAATAAACGGTTCAGGCTAGCTTAGGTTAGGTTTTTTCAGTTGAAAATATTTGAGAAAATTCCTCAAACATTTAAATTAAAAACAATTAATTTCTTGTATGGGAAGTTGAACTATGTTAGGTAAGGTTATCATACATCTTGAACATTATTTGCATGCTATATTTCCTTACTCCACACCCTTTTTTGTGCTATTTTTTACTCCCAATTGAAAGGCATGCATTTGCAGAAGAAAGGACATTAAATTTGTGCTTTTATGTGTTTTATTAATATTTTTATATTTAAATTTCCAATGCAATGTTTATGAATGTCACTAAGCTGATGGCACTACTCAGTTTCTGTGCAAATGCTTGTGGTTGTGAGCAGGTTGTGAGCAAAATAACATTAAAAATGGGCTTGGAGTTAGTAACATAGCAATTAAAAGAAATACATTACAAATTCAATATAACCTAAAGTAACCTAGCCTAACCTGACCTTGGAGAAAACAACTACAAAAACAAGATTGGAAAAATATATAGCAATTTATTTTCTTGAAATTTTGCAAATGAAAAAACCTAACCCAACCTAATCTAACCAGAATTATTGTGCTTTAAGGTGGTAACTAGGCAAGTTATTACACATTTGCCTCCATAAAGCAAACAAATGGGCTATGTTTGGTGATGTTAGATTAGTTTAAGTGTTTAAGTTTGACATTTTTTGCAAAAATTATTCCAAAATTTGAAAGAAATATATCTTTTTTTCTTTAAAAGCAGCTTATGTTAGATTAAGTTAAGTTGGGTTACATTTTTCAATTGTAAAAAAAAATACATTGCTTGGAATTTTTACAACTTGATGTTTTGGTTGTTTTTCTCCAAGGCGAGGTTAAGCTAGGTTAGGTTAGGTTATGTTGCATTTTTTTATTTAAAAAAAAATACTTTACCCTATGTCACCCAATTCAAAGCTTTTTGTTGGTGTTATTTTTCTCACAACCTGAAATGTAGGCATTTGTATAGAAAATGAGTGGTCCCATCATCTGAGTCACATTCATAAACATTGCATTGAAATGATACATTCCACGAATTCATAAAACACCTTAAAACACAAATTTACCAAAATGAGCAGTAACATCATGTTCATCACATTCCTAAACATTGCATGGAAAAAAAATTACTCAGAAATTACCTTAAGCTGTAAATTTACCAAAAGGTGTGCCAACCCCTGGACGGAAATGCAACACTAGGTGCCCCAATCCTGGGCAGAAAGGGTACTAAGAGCAGTGGAATGAAAATATGAATAAAAGTGAACTAAAAACAGCTCTTCTTGAAGACAAACGTGATAGTTATGTGATATTAACATGGAAACCCTGAGCACAAATCAGAAAAAAGCATGGACTGGACTTTTTCAAGCTTACCTGCCAACTTCTTCAACTACTGTTCCTTTGGGAATTAAATATCAGCAAGCTATTTATTCACTATTTAAAATCACACCAATCCGCAGATACATCAGAATGTGCGAAGTACAAAAACGAATCAGTACGACGTCACATGAGATTGGCCTCCGGATTAAACACTGCGCGCAATTGTACCACAAATGTCTTACCTCCGTCACATTTATCACTGAAACCTCAAATTTAGACTTTAGGCGCTGGAATTTCTGTCACTGGAATTTTTTCTTTGGATGTTACGATTTTGGATGTTCTGAGGAACGCCCATCACGATTTGTGACATTTAATACGGGCTAGTGTCTATCGATACAAATCGACACCCCTGCTTTGGAGAAAAAAATAGAAACAAAAATTAAGCAATATATATTCTGAAAATTTTCTAAATTGAACAACCGAACCCAACTTACCCGAACCTAACGTCAGCTGCTTTTAAAGGAAAATTTCCGATTTTATTTAATTTTTTAAGATGATTGAACAATTTTTCCAAGGTAAACAACTAAACTAGCCTAACCTAGCCAAATCGGTATTATTGTGCTTTAAGGTGGTAACAAGACAAGTTTGTACACACATTTGCCTCCATATAGCAAGCAAATGGGTTAGGTTTGGTTAAGTTAGGTTAGTTGAGGTTTTTGCAAGTTGGAAAACGTTTTTTTTTTTTATTCAAAAAAAGTTTCCCCAAAAAATTGCAAATTATTTGGTAACCTTGCGGTCTTTTTCCTTTAAAACAAAAAAAAATATGCAGAATACCATGTTTATGAAGGTGACTAAGATGATTGGACCCACTTATTTTCTGTGCTTACTTTTCAGGTTGTGAGCAAAATAATGCCAAAAAGGCTTTGAGTTCGGTAACATAGCATAAACATAAATGTTTTTTTTAATGCAACAAAACCTAACCTAACCTACCCTAACCTATCTTTTGAGAACACAAAATTAAACTAAATTAAAATATCACTTAATTTATTTTCTGAAAATTCTCAACCTTAAAAAAGAAACCTAACCGAGCCTAACCTAACCTAAGCTGATTTTGAATACAAAATTATATTTTGTTGTGAACATGGTTATACATTTTTTCGGAAACTTTTGGGTATTATTGTGCTTTAAGGTGGGAACAAGAAAAGTTGTATGGGCGCTGTATGACCAACGCAGTCAATGCGGCCGTAAACCCAAATAACCAACCAACCAACCCAGAAAGATGTAAGCTGTACTTCCACAGTGGAGGGAATTCCAGCTATTTTGTTTGTTTTTGCACACAATTTTACATTTTTCAGCAAAAGGTGGAGAGTCAGTCCACTATCTAATCCAAATGTGTTTCTATTCAGTACAAAATGTGCTGGTTAACATCAATGTTTCTACTTAGCATGGGGTTTTTCATTTTTCCCTTTAGCTTTCTTATCAGCATAAAATAGCATAATTTATTGGGGGGGCCCAAATCAACATTGGGGGGGGGGGGGCAAGATCAACATTGGTGGGGCCATAGCCCCCACAAAAGGATACAAATCGACGCCCCTGCATACATGCATGATTTTGCACTTATCATAATTTAATTTCATCTGCCATTTTTGGACCACTTCACAAGCTCTTCTAAGTCTTTCTGTAGCATGTACCTAGGTGCCTAGGTACCAGGTAAATATCAAGCTGATAGTGTGATGAGTGGGCTGTTGAGGTTAATTATAGTTTGTATATCCACACTCTCAATGATAACTGATTGTTGTTCACGGGACTGGATTGTATGCAAGTTTGACAATGACAATTGGTTTTTGTGCACACCATTTTGAATTTTGTAGCAAAAGGTGGAGAGTCAGTCCACTATCTAACCCAAATCTGTTTTTTCATTACAAAATGTGCTGGTTAACATCAACTACATTTTATATGTACCTAGCATGTTGTTTTCCTTCTTTTTTCCTTCAACTTTTTATCAGCATAAAAATAGCATTTGTTATTGGGGGGGCCCAAATCAACATTGGGGGGGCCAAGATCAACATTGGTGGGGCCCTGGCCCCCACAAAAGGATACAAATCGACGCCCCTGCCATCTAGACATTAGGGGATGTCCCCATCCTAGCCCCGCCTTCAGCGCCTAAAATATCACACAAACTATAACGTAAAATTCCCTTCACGTAAACGTCCACATGCCTGCACCTTGATAGCAAACACCCGCTTTTATAGTCAGACATGTAACGTACTCGCTTCAAAGGTGGCGCAAATTACCTCTGTGGTCCGGTACGCCTGAACAAATCACTCCCCCACCCATGTGCAGTGAAGAAACTTGCCTGAAGCTACCAATTTATGCAATATACGAATACAAATATGTGACGTCATCTAGGTTGAAGTCAATCTTTGGTGTACCTTTTAAAATAATGGTATTTTTGCGGCGTTTAATAATGGTGTTTTTGCGGCGTACGAGACATTGGTCTTGTATGACTGTAAGGTTTGCTTAAAAATCAAGTGAGCCATAGCATTCTTTTTTATTCTTTTAGGAATACCAATTATAATGCAGTGGCCGTGCAGCTTCTTGCTGACTTTTCTCTGTCATGGTATCATAAGCTGGCAGATTTGCCCACACATGGCTCTCGTTTTTCCCCATATCAATATTGAAGGCATGCATTGTCATTGGGCATGTAGGTAGGTACCTAGGTAAATGTCAAGCTGATGGCGTGATAGGTGGGCTGCTGAAGATAATTATAGTTTGCATATCCACAATATCAAGAATGATTGTCATTGTTGTTCACTGGAGAATGCAAGTTTGACAATGACTGGAAATTAAGAATGTATTTTTTTTCCTGTTTAAGCTCATGCATGTGGCTTTTCCCATTGGTGGTGTGTACAAACATCAGTATGACAATCCAATTGTTGTTTTGTGGTTTAAATTTTAAAAAAGACAATCTGGTTTATAATGCATCATCAGCGAATCTGAACATTTCATGCTTTAAGTTTTCCTTGCACCGTGGAGGGAATTCTAGCTATTTTGTTTTTTTTGCACATAATTTTAAATTGTGTAGCAAAAGTTGGATACTCAGTCCACTATCTAATCCAAATCTGTTCTTTTTCAGTACAAAATGTGCTGGTTAACATCAATTAAGTTTTCTATGTACCTAACAGTGTTTTTCTTCTTTTTTTTCCTTTAGCTTTTTATCAGCATAAAAATAGCATGGGTTATTGGGGGGGCCCAAATCAACATTGGGGGGGCCAAGATCAGCATTGGGGGGGCCATGGCCCCCGCAAAAGGATACAAATCGACGCCCCTGCTTCTGGGGGGGGGGGGGGGGTTTTGGTGTGGTGCGGCGGCACCTTTTTTGTTCTTTGGGGGTCTTTGGTGGGAATTTGATAAAATTTTTTGTAGTTTTTTTGTTTTTTTGAGGGGGTTTTTTGGGGTTTTTGGGGCCGCATTTATTTTTGGGGCAGGGGGGGGGGTTTGGGTGGTCATTTTTAGTTTTTTTTGGGTGGGGGGGTGGTTTTTTTTTTTGGGGGGGTTTTATTTATGGGTGTTTAATTTTTTTTTTTTTCTCTGGCGCGTTTTTTTGGGGCCCCCAACCCCCTAGGGGGGATGGGGCAACTGCCCCCAATGTCCTCCCCTTCGGTACGCCACTGACCAGGTATCAATCATATGCACAAGATATTGTCCATGCAGGTGAATTCCAGGCAGCATAGTTTATACCGAGTTAGTTCATAGTGTAGACTAGCACTGCACTGAAAACGTTTGTTGCTCAGTACTACTATGCATAATTGTAACTGTGTAGCAAAGTTGTTAATTTCAAGGTTGAAAATTAATAAATAATATATATCAGTAATTTATAAAAAAGATAGATGAAAGTTTGGCATATTCCAGATTTTAGGGCCTATACCTATAACAAAGGTAGAGGAGACCGGGTCTAGTTGATACACGGGATGGTTGATACAACAGCATTTTCTCCAAAAGTGTGAAGTCGGTTGCTATGGCTACCACACATATTGCTACTGGCACCCACTTCTCACGGCAAAAGCAAGCGCAGGTGCTTTCGACCCGCGGCTGCAGAATGGCGATGATGTGATACATTTTTTTGGGCGAAAGTACAATTTCAATGTCTGCTTCGACCTTAATTTCTAATTTGTCGCCCACTTGCTAACTTGTTAGGTTTTGGTTATCATTACCGTGTTCTAGCTTTGCAACGATTAAATGCTTTTATCGTGTACCGCTACACTGTTCTCGCAATGTTGCATACTATGGTGCAGCCTGCACCAGAAAACTTGCGGGGTAAATTGATACAGCTCGTATCAAGGTTTTGTCGACTGGTGATGAAAGAAAATAACCACATAATTGCTTACTTTTATTAAGGTGTTTGCTAAAGTATATTTCAAAATAATCTTATTCAATATTTCTAACGCATCTCGCACTCGACGGAAAAAACTGAACGAAGGAAAAGGCGCAGCTTCGGAATGAACGTTTGCACATTCCATAAATGGCATAAACCATGAGCAATGGTCAGCCAGAACCCAAACCAGTATTATAACTGCAAACGTGAGAGTTATGTATGTAAATGTAAAGTTGAAAACTTTACCGAATACCCCGCTAGGTCCGACGGTATTTCACGTCGTCCAGGCGGGGTATTTGGAAAAGTTTTCAAATTTAGCTTTGCGCAGTGCCGATACAGTAACCAATGAGGTTTATCCGAGGTGCTGTTATTGCTAGTTGAACACTTTACCCGATATGGACCTTTCAGATGGCATAAGGTAATGCCACCTATAATAATATATGCGATTTAACTTACATTTTATCAACGTGCCCCATCGTCAGTAACAATTTACCCCTATAGCGGCGTAAGTTGATGAACCGGTAGTTGCACGATGTTTTGCTCTCTGATGGAAAGACCAGTGGATGCCGCGAAACAATAATTACTGATAATATTTGAAGGTCTATGCTTGGTTTAGGTGTAGCTATTTCCTCGCTACCTTTCCAAAGTGATGAGCTTTTTGGAGTTCCGCCAAAATTGTATGAACTAGACCCGGTCTCCCCTATCTATTTACAGGTAGCCTATCACAGCATTCTCGCACCCCCAGCTCCTAGGAAGGGTCTCGCACTTCTAGAGGTGCGAGCATCCCCGGTCAAGAACCACCGACCTAGAGCATACACGAATTGACATCATCAAATCCGGTCCAATCCATATCCGTGTCAACCAATCCATTCCGAATCGATATCCGTACCAGATATGTACAGATATCCGTACCAGATATGTACAGATATCCGTACCGGATATGTACAGATATCCGTACCAGATATGTACAGATATGTACAGATATCCGTACCAGATATGTACAGATATCCGTACCAGATATGTACAGATATCTGTACCAGATATGTACAGATATCCGTACCAGATATGTACAGATATCCGTACCAGGTATGTACAGATATCCATCCGCTATCCAATCCATATGCGAAACGTAAAATAATTCAAACCTGATTGGGTGCAGTAATCAATAACATGTAGACAATGGACATTATACGATGCTTAAGCTAACCAGACAAACAAAAACCTAGACTCACATTTGGTGTGACGTGTGGATTACAATTTTCATTAGCGGCACGATGTCTTCCCAAGCATACAAATTTCACTTCAGATCACAGGTACAGATTGGACATTCCTTTAACCCAGGGGCGTAGCTTCGTATGCTTTTGGGGCGGCACTTGCCCTCCCCTCCTACCGATGTTGGCTTTGCTTCCCAGTAATTTCAACTTTTAACATGGGACCCTGTGTGATGACTCAAAATCCATTTGGGCCCGCCCAATGCCTTCATGTGCCCTCCAAACATTTTCAGAAACCTACACCAGTGCCCGGATGGCGGCGGTAAAAACAAACCATAGATAAAGTAAGGTACGTTCAAAGATCTCACATCCCGCATGGTTTTAAAGGAATTGTCCTAACATTAGCTATAGTGGCTGGCCCGACTTTCGCCCGTCCGGAAGAGTTTTTTTTCTCGCCTACGTGTGCATCCTACGTATTTTGTTTGAGGTTGCGGATAACGCTTTCAATCCCAACGTTCAATTGCTGCTTGATACAAATATTTTGCATTCTCATTAAGGACTGTTTCCAGCCGAAGAAGTGCCTTTCAAGTCCAAGCAGTGGCCTTTTATTAAAGTGCTCAGTAAGAAATTGCAAAACGTCCTGCTATGGTCCTAAATGATTGTTATCCTGTAGCTGCATACAGAGACGTATTCACCAGCTTTCGCTATTCTCCAGCCATCCAAGCTGTGTAAAAGGGACGAGAAATTCCTCACCCATGGATGTACGAAAGGAACCATCGGCAGCCCTCGGAGCTCCTCAAGGTTCTGAGCAGCTGTCCTGACGGTTTTCCCACCACCCTGAATTGTCCTGCAGTCCCCGACCTTCCATAATTAGGAACTCCCATGGTTCTCACACCACCCTGAATTATCCTGCAGTCCCTGACCTTCCACAATTAGGACCTCCGACGATTCGTACACCTCCATGAAGTTTCCTGCGCTCCCTGACCTTCCACAGTTGGAACTCCCACGGTTCTCACACTACCCTGAAGTGTCCTGCGCTCCCTGACCTTCCACAGTTGGAACTCCGACGGTTCTAACACCACCCTGACGTGTCCTGCGTTCCCTGACCTTCCACAGTTAGGACCTCCCATGATTCTCACAACTCCCTGAAGTGTCCTGCGTTCCCTGACTCAAAATCCGTGGGTGGATTATGTGGCATGCGCGGGTGAGATCCCGGTTCTGAGCATTCCCTCGGCACATGAATGAACTACCTGATCCTCAGTTGGCCGTTTGTACGCACTCACGGGGAATCATCGGACTTGTGGCTCCGTGCCCGATGCCTGGAGAATCACTCGATTATCAGCCGCCAGATGCCGCTATATATACAACTTACTCATTGTACCGACTGCATCAGACAGACGAATATCATCGGCCGAGTTCAGCCGCATTGATCGTCCATTGCGAAGGTGGGAACCTCTGGAGCATGCGGAGTTCGAGAACCGTATGTAATTCGCCATTTACGGACATCAGCTGATTTTGCATGCTAGTTGTCGTTGGTTAGCTGGATACCACTTCTCAGTGCACATGGCTGCAATAGGCTGTTGCGTGCTGTGGTGTGACCACTCCCTTTGTTTGCAGATCTATTAATGACTTGTCTTATTTACGATAGGTTTTAAGCGCAAATTAATGTTTTTCCTTTTGGCAGCAGCCGGCAAGAATGCTAATCTGCCAATCCCATTTTAATGTTCAGGATAGCAGTTGAAAGCTTATCAGATGCATACACGAATATTTATTTGTGAAAATTATTGGGGGGGGGAATACATGAAGCCGATGGGCAGGCCAAAATGGAGTGGTAGGCGCACTCCATAGCGTCCCATGTGAATAGTTGGAATTATCTGGGGGGGGCAAAGATAATATTGAGGGGGCACTTGCCCCCTCAGAAGTATGCAAAGCAACACCCCTGGATGTATACCTCCCACCTCACTGCATAGCATGGGTGTAGCCCACTGGCGGATCTAGCCCACCGGTTTGGGGGGGGGGGCAACTTTCGGTTTTCGGCGTCAGCCCCTCCCCTCCCCCTCCCCCAGTGGCGTACCTAGGAATTGCATCAGGGGAGGGGTCGAACGGATTTGGAGGGTGCCCATTTCCCCACTATTTTTGCTTAAAAGCACCGGATTTAGACCATTATTTGGCAAAGGGGCCCATTTTTTAAATAATAAGTAAAATAAAAATAAACTAATCATTGCCAATATAATTTCCTGTATAGGGGCCCAGCCTACCTCCACCTATGGAGGTCTCTATGTTACCGGATCTTTGTTCTTGTTTACCAAAACGTTCACGTTCACGTTCAACGTCTTGTACCACGTCAACGTTCGTGCACGTGTACACACTGGCGGATCCGATTTGTCAACTCTTGCTGTAAGCAGAACTTGAACAGCATGGAACCCTCGATGTGTGTCAGAATCTTCTATGCTACCATACTGGCTTCCAAACAGTTATTTTTAATTTTGAAAAAAAAAATCGTTTAAAATTGGAGATTCTTTCATCCAGACGCAATGTTTTAGCCTCGGCAAAGGTTACTGTTGTTGTTATTGGGGTTTAGGGGCGCATCAACTGCCTAGGTTATACAGGCAAAGGTTACTGCATTTTAATTTAGTTGACTTCTGTTGGTTTCGGGGGGCCAAAAGACACTATGCCCCCCCTTTTTAAGCGCTTCGGGGGGGCCATGGCCGGAATGGCCCCTCCCTGGATCCGCCAGTGGTGTAGCCGCGGTTTTGAATTTGTGTGTATGTGTGAGGGGGGGACGGGGGGATCAGGGACGCGGGAAATTTGGGGATGATAGAGATGCATGCCCCTCACCCAAAAAATAGTCAGATTTCAGCCACTTCATTATTAAGGTCTGGTTTTTGAACTTACCGTTGCTCGATCTGATATTTTCGGAACAAGTTTCGTCAAAATTAACACGTTTCACTGTTCATCACTAAATACGAACACCTAGCTTTATGTTGTGGGGGAGGCCGGATCTAGTTGATACAATTTTTGCGAAAGTCCAAACAACTTATCACTTCGGAAAGGTAGCGATAGCTACACCTACGCCAGGCCCAAACCTAGTATCATTCCCGATAATTATTTGTTCATCGCATCCTCTGGGCTTTTCACCCGAGAGCAAAACATCGCGCAACTACCAGTTCATCAACTTACCCCGCTATAGGGGTAAGCTATTGCTGACGATGGGATAAGTTGATAAAATATGAGTTAAATAAAATAAATTACCTATAGGTGGCATTAGCTCACACCATCTGGTAGGTCCATATTTCACGTTTACTGTAATAATACTGGTTTGAGTCCTGGCTGGCCATAGCTCATGGCTTATGTCATTTATGGAGGGCGCAAACGTTCATTCGGTAGTTGCACATTTTCCTTTGTTCCGTGATTTCCGTCTGGTGAGAAATTGCCATAGAAACATTGAGTAAGGTCGTCTTGAATCAGTTTTACCAAACACCCTAATAAACATAGGCAACTCTGTGGTTATTTTATTTCATTAATAGCCAACAAAACGTTCATGTAGGCTGATGTTGATACTGGCTGATTAAGCTGATGCAAGCTGTATCAATTTACCCCGCAAGCTGTCTGGTGCAGGCTGCAATATGTTATGCAACATTGCGAGTACAGTGTAGCGGTAAGCAATAAAAGTTTATCACCGTTGCAAAGCTAAGAGAACATGGTAATGCTAACCTACACATAAAACTTAGGAAGTGGGCAACAAATTAGAACTTAAAGGCGAAGCATAGATATTGACATTTTACTTTCGCTTCAAAAATATGTCACATCGTCACCATTCCGCAGCCGCGAGTCAAAAGGACTTCCGTTTGTTTTTTCCGCGATAAGTGGGTGGCAGTAGCAACATTTGCTGGGACCGATTTCACAACCACCGATGCTGTAATTTCGTTAAACGTTGATGGAAGGTGGCGTTCCTCCGGCCGGAAAAATGCGCCCCTCCAAGAAGGTTCGAGTGTACCCCCTCGAATATTTCAGCCAGAGGCGCCCCACCCCTCCAGGTACTTTTCCAGCGGCGCCCCTCCAAAGAAATGACGCCCTTCCAGACAAGTGCCCCCCATTTCTGGATCCACCCCTGATTACAACATTGCTCTCTCGTGGTTATGAACTCAGGATGGTTATGAAATCGTGCGCATTTACTGGTGGCTTTTCTTGCAAATTTGACAACTTATTGTAAAATTGACAACCTCCATTGAACCATGAAGAAGAAAGCCGACGACTTGAACAAACGTCTCTTTATTTTGTATCCCCGAAACAACAATATGGCGGTGCAAATCGAAAGCCAGCAATGAGGGAGCTGTCCAAGCAGGTTATAACGGACTTCTTGGACTTTAGTAGCGACGGACTCTTAGTAGCGAAGGAACTACTAGTCAAATAGGATATGAGTGCCTCATATCACAATGGCTACAAACAAAAATAGATTAGCTTCTCCCACTGGCGGATCTAGCCCACCGGTTTGGGGGGGCAACTTTCGGTTTTCGGCGTCAGCCCCCCTCCCCTCCCCCAGTGGCGTAGGGGAGACTGGGGTCAAATGTAACACGGGGCAATTGTAACAGTAGCCATGGTTCCGAAACCCGCTGATGGATGGCGCTGGCGGCAGTACTGGATATGCACAGTCAGCTGTTTCCTTTCCTCACGGGGTTTCACGCCGTTGCGACAAGTGAGTCGAGTGCTGTTCACAATTATGTGTTTTTGAGGGTGTGTTGTAAATTTGATGATTTTGTTTAATTATTAGCTCATTCACGTATCTCACTAGATATGGATCTAAGAGTTTGATTGAGCGGAGTGGGGCTAATTAGCCAAAAATGTAGCGCCGTAGCTGCCGCCCACGCTGCCGTGTTTTGCATCAGTTTCGTCTCTAAGATGGCGCGGCTTGGCGGGGTCAATTGTAACATTTTTGCTGGGGTCAATTGTAACAGTGTTACAATTGATCCCTATGGCCATACTATTAAGTATGCATTTACTACAGAATGTCGTTGGGCGCTGGTCAATGAATGTTTCCGATTTTCAGACGATGCCTCGCTCTCGAGAACGAACTTCTGACCGCGGGACCCGCCTGGAGACAGCCCAGGAAGCTGTTGCCGCGGTTATGGAAGGCGGGTTGACGGTGAGAAAAGCCTCAGCCCAGTATGGAATGTGTCATGTGACGTTGTCTCGTTACGTGAAACAGAAGAAAGAAGGAATGGATATCACAGTCGGCTACAACCCGCACAACAAGGTCT
Source organism: Ashinkailepas kermadecensis (assembly GCA_034440615.1). Lineage (NCBI taxonomy): Eukaryota > Metazoa > Arthropoda > Thecostraca > Neolepadidae > Ashinkailepas > Ashinkailepas kermadecensis. The sequence continues at coordinate 58,468 of JAOTOM010001572.1, read as the reverse complement.
TTTCACCAGGCGATGAGAAGATACTCACTGACTATCTACTCAAATCATCGGAGGAGTTTTTTTGTCTGACGCCGATGGAGGTCAGGGTTCTCGCCTACCAGTGCGCGATGTCCTGAGATATGAAAGTTCCCAGTTCCTGGACGGATCAGAGACGAGCAGGAGTCGACTGGTTCAACTCCTTTCTGAAGCGGAACCCGCAGCTCGCCATTAGGTCACCGCAGGCCACCAGTTTGGCACGTGCAACCAGCTTCAATCGTGAGAACGTGAAGAACTTCTTCGATAAGCTGGGGATCGTCCTCGCAAGACACGAACTTGATCCGTCAAAGATATGGAACCTTTATGAAACTGGCTGTACGACAGTGCAGAAGCCGACGGCAGTGGTGGCTGGGAAAGGCGTGAAACAGGTGGGAGGACTCACCTCGGGAGAGCGGGGACATCTCGTTACCATGTGTGCTGCTACTAGCGCAATGGGCAACACTGTGCCACCGATGTTCGTGTTTCCAAGAGTCCGATACCACGAATGGTTTGTTCGTGGTGGACCGGTGGGTTGTATTGGCACTGCAAACAAGTCTGGTTGGATGACTTCGGAGCACTTCGTGACCTTCATGAAGCACTTCATCCTACATGTGAAGTCGACGCCCGAGTCACCGGTGTTGCTGCTGCTCGACAACCACGTGTCCCATCTCAGTGTGGAAGTCCTAGACCTGGCCAAGGACAGCGGAGTAATTATGCTCTCCTTTCCTCCTCACTGCTCCCACCGCCTCCAGCCCCTGGACAGAAGCGTGTACGGCCCGTTTAAGAGAAGCATATCTACTCACATGGATGCGTGGATGAGAAGCAATCCAGGAAAAACTGCCAGCATCTACGACATCCCACAGATCGCTGCGGAGGCCTGGGTATCGGCGTTTACCCCAAAGAACATCCAGAGTGGCTTCCGGACAACAGGCATCAGTCCGTACAATCCAGACATATTCACCAACGAAGACTTTGCACCAAGCAACGTTACAGACCGACCCAGAACGGAACTGACTGCACTCTCCGCCAGCCATACATCCGAAGGCGAGACCACAGATGACATAGCACATCCTGCAGATTCTGAGCCATCGGGTATCGGACAGGCTGATCCACCGGTGATCGGACATCCTGGTCCATCGGGAATCGAACACCCTGGTCCATCGGCGATGGAACAGCCTGGTGCATCGGATATCGAACAGCCTGGTCCATCGGGAATCCAACAGCCTGGTCCATCGGAGAGCCAACAGCCTGGTCCATCAGCGATCGAACAGCCTGGTCTATCAGGGATCGCTTCGACACCGCTCACCCCTGAAGACATTCGGCCTCTGCCCAAGGCAGGCCCAAGGAAAAGCATCAGTACGGGACGGAGGAAGCGAAAGGCTGCAATTCTGACAGATACGCCAGAGAAGAGAGCGATCGAGCTAGAACAGAGTCGAAAGAAACGCAAACAAGCACCGAAAAAGCTCAACCTCAGCATGGACAAGCACGAAGAGAAGAAGACGAAGAAGGCCGGTGGCAAGAGGGCTCGGAAGTCCACCCGCAGGGCAAGCAGTAGTGATGACGCTGAAGAAGTTTTCTGCCTGTGTGCGTCGAGAGTTTTAATACCAGTCGATCTAAAGAAAGGTGGATCCGGTGCGAGATGTGCGCGATGTGGGCCCACGAGGCGTGTACCGCTGTCGAAAAGTATGAGGCGTACATATGTGAAAACTGTGAATCGGACACCGAGTAGGCGACCACAGACCGAGCGTCACAGATATTGGAAATGTTTCGAGTTGTGATGTTTGATGTTTTGCCCTACTTCAGTACAAATAGTCAAGAAGTGTTTTAGGTCTCAGAGCCCTGCTAGTTAGTTCGTTTAGCCTGAGAAGCTGTGCTTTTGAATCCAGAAAGACCTACGGGTGCAAGAGCTTTGATCCGTTACGTAATCGCATTTTTATGATGTGGTGTTGGTTTTTGTCCTGAGAAAGGTGGAGCTGTGATTTGTATTCCAGGAAGAGCTCAGAGAGTAAGATACAATTGTTTTTCAATACAAGTTGTTTTCGATAAAAGTGGCTTTCACCGCAGCATTCGTTAACATGGTACAATTGACCCCGGGTGCTGTTACAATTGCCCCGTACATGGGGTCAATTGTAACACCTGAAGTGACTTTTTTAAACCAAAAGTTCGACACCTTAGGGTATGTATTTAGAAATATTTTCACATACGCAGCAAGGGCAAAACATCAAGGTTTGTGAAAATCCAACAAAGTGTTCTCCAGCGCAAAACGTTTTCGCTCCTGACTCGAAAATGTAAAAACTGTTACATTTGACCCCGGTCTCCCCTACTTAGGAATTGCATCAGAGGGGTCGAAGGGATTTGGAGGGTGCCCATTCTCCCACTATTTTTGGTTAAAAGCATCGGATTTATACCACTATTTGTCAAATGGACCCATTTTTTAAATAATAATAATTAATGACAACATAATTTCCTGTGTAGGGGCCCCAGCCTGCCTCCACCGCTTCTAAGTTACGGGATTTTTGTTCTTGTTTACCAAAACGTTCATGTTCATGTTCAACGTCTTGTACCACGTCAACGTTCGTGCACGTGTACACACTGGCAGATTCGATTTTGTCAACTCTTGCGGTAAGCAGAACTTGAGCAGCATAGAACCCTCGATGCGTGTCAGAATGTACTATGCTACCATATTGCCTTCCAAACAATTATAAAAAATACCTTTAAAATTGGAGATTCTTTCATCCCGACGATATTTTTTCACCTCGGCAAAGGTTACTGCATTTTCATTCAGTTTACTTCTGTTGGTTTCGGGGGCCAAAAGACACTATGGCCCCCCCTTTTAAGCGCTTCGGGGGAGCCATGGCCGGAATGGCCCCTCCCTGGATCCGCCAGTGAATGTAGCCTGTCTCTTCATCTTAGCAACCCCAACACCAACATACGAAACATGCTGCTCAACTGGGCTCAACTGGTCACTCGCACAAAACATCCTGTTCAAATTCCGCTTTCGAAATCTGGCTCACTGGGTCCGCTTGCCCGTTACTGGCTAAACAAACTTCATGAACCTATCTGACGAAGGAATAATGAAACTGCTGATTTCGTCATCTCTTGCTGTAAGCAGAACTTCAACAGCATAGAACCCTCGATGCGTCAGAATCTACTATGCTACCATATTGGGCTTCTAAACAATCATAACAAAATACCTTTAAAATTGGAGATTATTTCACCCGGAAAGCTATTTTTTAACCTCAGCAAAGGTTACTGCATTTTAATTTAGTTTACTTTTATTGGTTTAGGGGGGGGGGGGCAAAAGACACTATGGCCCCCCCTTGAAGCGCTTGGGGGGGGGGAGGGGGCATGGCCGGAATGGCACCCCCTGGATCCGCCAGTGGCTTCTCTTATTACAACATTACACTCAATCATTGTACACATACCGGACCTTCGACACTTCCGAAATTATTTCGATTTCTCCACTTTCTGATACTGTATGGAAAGCCACGTCGAATGGCACACACTTGATGTAAAATGAAACCATAGCGACGAAACGCGAGGACCTCGCAAAATTCGAACTAACCTTTGAATTCAGGGTTTTACTTTGACATGCCTGGTTTTGAAATATTACTCGAGGGTTGGCCATGGGCTATCGATTGATACCAAATTTGGGTAGCTTTGGAAGAAAACGAAGAAACGTAAAGTGACCAAAGGAATGAGTTCGACTTTTGACCTTAAAAATTTAATAAATTCATGTATAGTCTGCTAGAGTACCTCACGGCACGTTGAATGACACTCTCTTTATGGAAATTGAAGCCATGGCGACAAAACGCGAGGACTAAAAAATTTGACATTCGCATGTTGCAGTTTGAAATGCTACTCGAGTTTCACCATAGGCTATTGCTTGATACCGTGTGTGGGTAGTGTAGGGAAGTTCCTCCCTGTGCCCAACATCTCACTTAGTCTGGGGCAAACTTCTTTGGCAAGTGATAGAACTAGTCGCCCTCTACGTTGGCGATAAACCCCGGGTATAAATTAAATAGCTCTCTGTTCCGCAATTCCAAGAGCTGAAATTCAAACGTCTCTTGACACGCACCTCAAATATCGCACTTATATTTGCGTAATTAAGTAGCAGAAATATGATGACAAAATTCGGATTAAATAGTGCAGCAGTTAGCCAAAAATTAATACAATAATGCCTTTCAATAACACACCACTTCATTCGAGCTTGACACGACAATTCATACGGCCATCCACATTTTGATATATAATCACTCATTGGCCAACATTCATCTCAATTCTTCAACATACATCTCAACAGTCATAGCTTGTTACACGTCATGACATCACGGCACATCATCTCAGTCTCTGGTCACACATTCAAATATTCTAGAGACTACCGCGTCCACATCGACATACAATTCAACTTCCATTCCGACCGGTCTTCAAGTACTCTACGACTTTCATCTCAAGCGACTACATCTCAGCAGACATACCAGACAGACAGTGATTCTCAGTAAAAGTCCCACGTACCTCAGTACCGAAGTGGTGGGCCCTGACGGCTGGCCGAAGACGGCCAGCCGCCTTCGCCGACTGCTCGGCCACGAGTGCCCGGGGAGCCCTCGGCTCTCCACCAGGTGAACGCGACTGCCAACGCCAAAGCATGTGACCCAGCCCGCGACACGTCATGGTCACGCGACTGACTGCGCATTCAAGGGTAACAGCCCAGGACATCCGACGACCGACAACAATTGCTCGTTCTCGGTGAACTATCCTGCACCGGCGGGTCGCGCCGTCCCTCAGAGGCATCAGAGACGCCCACACAACTTCCTCAGACCAGAGTCATCTCTGGTAGCAACCAGAACTCGACCAACTCGTGGGAACTACCGCTGACCTCGGCACAAATTCGGCGGCACCGCGCTGCGGCCTGGCGTCTGACACCAGAGCTGCTGAGCTCAGCGTGCACACAGGCAGCTGGAAGGTCGGGGCGTCACGGCCCATCTGGCACCTGCCATTTACAGACACAGTAACATTAATCCATCAGTCGCTCATTATTATATGTCACTATTACATTCATAAATGATACATACATCTGTCCTCACGTATCTGTCCTCACATACATCCAAGACTTGGACGCACACTTGTCCTTACGTGCCTGACACCACACCTGACATCACAACACATTCGACATCATACACACTTGGCATCACAGATGCGCTGACACACCTAACATTGGCCACGGGGTATGACATCTGTCATACCTGCCATCCCACTGTCAGCTACACATGCACTGCGCCCGTTGGCTCCCAGAACGTTACCCACTGACGTGAATGTGATTTGTGAATGAAAACATATTCACATCACCCCAGACATTTCATCGTCTCAAGACGGCGGCGGCGATGCATCGAGGTCACCTCGTCGGACGGCGGCAGTACCCATCCCCTGACATCTGTGCACCTGATCTGAAATGGGGAGGGGAACAATAGCCGTTGGCCTCGCCGGCGGTCGGTGGGTGCCGACTAAGCAGCTCTGCCGACCGGCGCCGGGGTATGGCATCTGCCGGAACCTGTCTCGACATACAGTGGGGAAGTACAGTGGGGAGGGGGATACATTTCTGAAATCAAAGGGTCCCCACAACCAGCTTCGTCACAGTTGCAGCAAGGGGCAGTCGTACGAAGGCATAGCAGCACATTTGCTGATTGAAGCCAGCTAGATGGTGTATGAACTAAAGTGCGGATTTGTGCACTCGCCTGCAGTGAAATGTTCTTGGGGACCCTTAACTATTGCTGGCCTAGAAACGTGGGCTGTGCCGCTGCACACCAATAATTACTGGTAGACTTCGCCGCTTCACAGCTATGCGTTGCGTAACAGTTTCACCACGGGCAAGTGTCCGAGCCATGGATGACAATTTGCCCTGTACCCATGAAGTGTGAAACACGGGTCTACGCTGTTCCCGCCTTGCATTCTTCGGTCGGCCAAACAACATTGGCAGTTCAACGAGCAGGCTACCACTGGACCCTTGTCGATAAGCAGCAATTGATAGCTGTGGATTTCTGACTTCGACAACACAGAATGAAATGGAAAGGTTGGAAGAAGCTCGGTGGGAAAGGATGTAGCGAAAGGAGAGGGGAGTTTTATGATGCCAACGGAGGATTCAGCTACTCTAAAATACTAATAGAATGTCTAACCTTTACACTTTTTAGAAATTTAGTTCGAATTCTTGCTGGGGAGGTTTTATAAACCAGGATCCAATTGCTAAACAGAATTTGCTGCGTGAACCCTCACCTAACCACCCGATCCATGAGTTGCAGTTCTAAGGTAGAAATTTGGCAAAACGCTTCACATGCTGTCAATGCACCGACACGGTCACCCCGGTAGCTCGTTCTCGACCTCATCGTCCCAGTTGCCAACTGACCCTCCCAGCCGGGGGCTAAAAAGCAGCTCGTGAAGCGACTCGAACCTTGTCTTGCCAGGACAGGGGAGACCAGTGCAGGACAGCGCTCAAACCAACGGAGCTATCGTGACTGCAAATCCCGAGGCGCCACTTGCTTGCTTTATTCAGATTCATTTACAAATCGATGAATTACTTGCTTAAATTACACCTGCTTCATTGTTTGTTGAGCGTACGGCATATGTTGTATGATATATTTTAATATATTGTATCTATTGTGAACTGTATTGCAAGCGACATATTCAGATATCTGTATGGCTAAAATATTGCTTCAAGATGATACCACCAAAATATTTTACGATAAGAAGTTTTTAGTTCAGGTATATTCTTCAGCATCAATTGTATTCGGACCGTCAGTCTTTCTTGGTGTGAGACCACCTTTAATTATTTGGAGACAGCAGAATTGAATGCCATAGTTGTAGGCTGAGTTCAATACTGTTATTCTGCATCCTAAAATAGGACACGTAGCACGCAATTATATTTTGACGGATTGAGAAAGGCGATTTTGTGCATTTCAACCGAATTATCCAGCCAATGCATCTGGCAGATAGTGGTCCTCCCGATGCATGCTATTTGTTTGCAATATCGTCTTTGAGTTGGCCGTAATTCTAGGGCCTCGGGCTGACCTGCTGAGTGAAAACATTCGAAGACGCAGAAAATTGGCTTTTCGTCCTAATGGTTAGTTCCGGCGTGTGGTAAATAATCATACCACCACCAGTACACAAAAATCAGCCAAGCAGTTTGTGGTTTGCAGTATGTTAAGCCATGAGTGATTTAAATATTACATTTAAACCACTCGCCTACTTATCGTGCTTGACATAAAATGTTCCACTCACGATTGGTTTAACCCGCTCCGTCTAGGGGGGGGCGGGTTGATATGCGCCCCCGTAAGGTTTTCCGCTGATAGTGAAAGAACGGCGCGCGGGAGCGCGACAAAATTTGCCATACCTTTTAACATAACAATTTGGCATGTGTGAAGGCTCTGAGGTCAGATCATTTACGGTCAACGAGTTTTTGAAGGTAAAGTGAGGTCACCTCCAAAAGCGTTCAACCAGTCGTCAAGCTTTAACGAATAACGATATTTGAATGAAACTTTCAGCGTTTGCTTATCTTTAGGGATGCGACGATATGCTCTGGATTATTTTTTGTCGTTTTTGATGACGCATTAATTTTGCATATTTGCTCATTAGGGCTAATATCAAAGATTCTTGCTAAAGTAAGCATTTTCATGAAAACAAGTTGACTTCAAGTTAGGTTTTGCGGTCCGCGCTACCCATTAGAAAAAATAAAAATAAAGAACATTGAACAGGAAATAAACATTTTGAAAATTTCAAAAAAGGAGAAATTTGAATTTTTGCTTGGGCAAAGATTTTAGGGCCATGGTAGATTTCGCCTTCCGTTTCTGACTCAAAATAATTTTTGTTTTTCAAATCACCGCAGAAATGAACTACCCAGAGCTAAAACATGAAGTCAGTCGTGGTCACATTGACATCCCTATTGACGTCACCTTTTGGGGGATACAATTTTGGAGGTGGTTTCGGATCCTACTCGTAGAGCGCTTTCCGATGACACCACTCATTTTCGTGCGACGTTTAGTTTGGAGATTAGAGGGGGGTTATCAACCCCCCGAGACGGGGTGTGAGGATCTGACCGGAAAGAAAAGGTTTATAATTATCTCCATACAGGCTTTCACGTCCATTTTGTGTAATTTCCAGTTTAACCGCCAGAGCAGTAGTGGGGAATGAATAGCAAATGGACTAGCTGTACAGCTCAGCACTCAGGCACTGTAAAATATAAAGGTAATTGCATCACACGATTAACACCAACCGTGATATTAATGCATTCTGTTAAACCACGGTTTTGCAAACCTTGGCAACCCAAGAGTAATCGTACTTTCTGGAATAGGATAAGCCAATTGTATCCCACACCCAAAAAAATAACGCATTTTGGCCTGCTTGCTGAAGACGTTCCTTTCAGTTCTGTGGATCAGCAAAACAATACATGGGATTAGCATTTTGTCCATCCAAGGTCAAAGTTCATCCAAGGCAACTGGGCCTATTATTTCAATTTTGTATTTGATTACGAAGTGTGTGAATCAAATACACCCGCTCGCGGTATGAAGTTATCTTAGCCCACTTGTCTTTGGTGGGTGACTTAGGTGCATTTTTATTGTCGCCCGTGGTATACTTAGTAAGTAACTTTAGCACACACATCGTCGCCGGTTAGCTCACTGACCTGCGAAGGTCTTCCTGTCTTGGCACAACTGGTCGACTCTTCACACCTCCGGCTGGGATGGCCAGTTGGCATTTCGCCAGGCAAGGTCGGGACACAGACACCAGACGGTCGTTCTCGACCATGCGGATAATTTAAACTCCCTGTCAAAATTGTGCTATAGAACTGAAATGTTCCGATCTGGAAGTGGGTTTGGAGCCATTGTCAGAAGCTTCAGCCTAGCAGTGGCTCTGATTCTGCACAGGCTCCCCAGCAATACTTCTATGTTGATATAAAATACAGATCAATGTAAATATTAGTCTTAGCTGTGTGCCAATGGATACTACAGAGCAATATTGCGTGTCTGGAGTGCATGGGGATGGCTAGGACGGTATTATATCGAGCGCGTATTCAGGGGCGGTCCGAGGCACCCAAATGAGGTGAGGAAAAAAATAGGCACCGTACCCCCCCTCCCTCTGCCCATGCTAGTGCATGTACTTTGGTAAACTGAAGCAAACACTAAGCAAGGTATTTTACATCAAATGGGTCTTTACATGACTACTTCTTGACACGCACACAAAGCAAATATATTGAATGGACTATCAACAATTATTTCCTAACATAGGCACTACTCTTGTCCATTCTACACAAGCATGGCATACCAAAAATAGGAATTTAAGGAAAGTCAATCAGTTTTGCATGCCAAACAAAAACTTCTCTTTTTTACTGATATAAAAGCCCCTGAGAGCAAATCAGAAACAAGAATGCATGGACTGGACTGGACTTGTTGAAGCTTGCCCAGCAACTTCTTTAGGTGCCATTTCTTTTGGAAATAACATATAAGCAAAATTTTCTTTCTTTGAAATCATGTCACCTAGCATTGATACTGCAGATGATACCTTGATACATCAATGATACTCCAGTGATGTAGTGATATTAGGTGATCCAACATCAGTAGGATTAGGTGATCCAATATCAATAGGTTTAGGTGATCTAACACCAGGAGATTATGTTAGGTTAGGTCAGGCTAGGTTAGCTTATTTTGTATTGTAATATTACATAATTCTTCAATATATGCTGCCCCACACAAACACTTTCTGTATACTTCCGATATTTTGTTGAAGTGAAGGGTTATGACCTACATTTGCATCGTCACAACACTTTTTGTTTTCTCCCTGCGGTTACTTTAAATGTTATTTTATTGATTTTATGATTATAAAAAGTAACCAAATGCTCATATTATTAAGTAAAATAGGATAAAAAATCGGTCTAATATATTTCGGGCGTGACCCTTCTTCGGAGACAATACACATACAGAGACATTTTACGCACAGGATTTTACGCACATGCTATATATAGTAAGCCTTATACCAATATTGGCAAAATTATCTGGCCTTTCTATATACACAAATCCGTGATATGTCAGTGCTCTCGAAGTGTTCGCGTGTGTGGATGAACGAGTGTGTGAGTGAGTGAGTGAGTGAGTGAGTGAGTGAACACGTGAGTGTGTACATGGTGAAGTCGGCGAGTGCAGGTGGCGTCTGTACAGTGTCATGCTGTATATGGAACTGGCTTTATAAGGGTCCATGATGATACCATTGTGTTTAGGGGGCAACTTTGGTTCCTGATTTCAATGGATTCTGAAATTTTGAGTTCTGCCAAGTCTTTACAAGTCCGCAAGATTGTGATGCTGAGCGTTGTTGGAGTGATGGTGCTTTCTGGGTGATGTGCGGCAAAATGCTCTCCAAAAGGTGTGTTTTTCGTTTTGTTCTTTGCGTCTCTGATGTGTTCCATGTATCTGTCCCTAACCATACGTGTGGTTTCTCCAATATAGGCTATGGGTGCGGTCCCTAAGGTGCAAAGCACACACGTAATTTTGTATACCACATTTTTGGTGTGGCATCTATCTTTAAGACCAGCCAGGCAGCATTGGCACGCTCTAGTGCCTGCAGTGCATGGTGGAGGGCCGAGGGCAGATTTAGTCATGGTTTCCGAAAGTGTCTTGCCGCTTTTCCAGGCTACGCGCATTGAGAGTGTGGACCTAGTAATGGCTGTAGCTACCTTTTTGGCTAGAGAATCATCGATAAATGGTAAACTGATATATGTGGTGTCTGTGGATCTATGTGAGCTGGAAGCGTTTGTATCGTGTGTGTGCTGACTTGTCGCGAGCCGCCTGCATTTGGTATTGCGTGCCAATACTCGATATTTTGTTTTCTGTATCATGCTATGAGGATAGCCATTGGATAGGAACAGACTTTCAATTTTGCCGATACCTCTTTTTTGGGCTGCCTTGTCAGAACTAAGCCGTATTGCTCTCAGTAATTGAGCACACAGAACAGAACGTTTAGTTTGGATAGGGTGAGCCGATTTGTATGGGAGGATAATAGGAGCTGCCATCGGTTTGATGAAAAGTTCAGTTGCATAGGTCCGGTGCCAGTTGAAGTCTGGTGCCTCTGTCCCCCCGGACATGGTGGAGGGCACAGGACTGTGTTTAGACTGTACTTGTGATCTTCATGAACGCCATTGAAACATTGCTACTGACTTCAACACCGCATCGACCAGCCATATACCTCAGATATATAGATGACATTTTCGGCATATGGACTTATGGCTCAGACTCTTTAAACACATTTTTTTTTCAGATATGAACCGCTTCCATTCCAGGCTAAAATTTACCATAGAGAGAAGCGATCAGTCTACTAACGGCCAAATTTCCTTCCTCGACACACTTCTAACGATCAACAGTGACCGGACCTATACAACTGAACTTTTCATCAAACCGCTGGCAGCTCCTATTATCCTCCCATACAAATCGGCTCACCCTATCCAAACTAAACGTTCTGTTCTGTATGCTCAATTACTGAGAGCAATGCGGCTTAGTTCTGACAAGGCAGCCCAAAAAGAGGTATCGGCAAAATTGAAAGTCTGTTCCTATCCAATGGCTATCCTCATAGCATGATACAGAAAACAAAATTTCGAGTATTGGCACGCAATGCCAAATGCAGGCGTCTCGCAACAAGTCCGCACACACACGATACAAACGCTTCCAGCTCACATAGATCCACAGACACCACATATATCAGTTTACCATTTATCGATGATTCTCTAGCCAAAAAGGTAGCTACAGCCATTACTAGGTCCACACTCTCAATGCACGTAGCCTGGAAAAGCGGCAAGACACTTTCGGAAACCATGACTAAATCTGCCCTCGACCCTCCACCATGCCCTGCAGGCACTAGAGCGCGCCAATGCTGCCTGGCTGGTCTTAAAGATAGATGCCACACCAAAAATGTGGTATACAAAATTACGTGTGAGCTTTGCGCCTTAGGGACCGCACCCATAGCCTATATTGGAGAAACCACACGTATGGTTGGGGACATATACATGGAACACATCAGAGACGTAAAGAACAAAACGAAAAACACACCTTTTGGAGAGCATTTTGCCACACATCACCCAGAAAGCACCATCACTCCAGCAACGCTCAGCATCACAATCTTGCGGGCTTGTAAAGACTTGGCAGAACTCAAAATTGCAGAATCCATTGAAATCAGGAACCAAAGTTCCCCCCTAAACACAATGGTATCATCATGGACCCTTATAAAGCCAGTTCCATATACAGCATGACACTGTACAGACGCCACCTGCACTCGCTGACTTCACCATGTACACACCCACGTGTTCACTCACTCACTCACTCACACACTCGTTCATCCACACACGCGAACACTTCGAGAGCACTGACATATCACGGATTTGTGTATATAGAAAGGCCAGATGATTTCGCCAATATTGGTAGACGGCTTACTATATATAGCATGTGCGCAAAATCCTGTGCGTAAAATGTCTCTGTATGTGTATTGTCTCCGAAGAAGGGTCACGCCCGAAATATATTAGACCGATTTTTTATCCTATTTTACTTAATAATATGAGCTTTTGGTTACTTTTTAGAATCAACTTCAATTCAACTATGCTCAACACAGCTCTCCGCAACATTATTAATTTTAGGTTTTTTTTTGGTAAATTTGTGCTTTAGGATGTTCTATGAATTCTCGAAATTTATCATTCCAATGTAATGTTTATGAATGTGACTAAGATTATGGGACCAATCATATTCTGTGCAAATGCTTGCTCTTCGGGTTGTGAGCAAAACAGCACCAAAAATGGGGCTTTGAGTTAGGCAACATAGCATACAAAAAATGTTGAAAAATGAAATAAAAATGCAGCATGACGTAACCTAACCTAGACTACCCTCACTTTGGAGAGAAAAAATAGAAAAATTTAAAGCAATATTCTGAACATTAAATACAAAATAAACATAGTCCAACCCAGGGGGGGGGGGTGCGCTCCAGCATTGTAGTCCAATAAAAAAAGGGAGACGCTTGAGCCGACCAATCAGCGTTTGACGACCTCCGTCGGTCTAAACAAACACATTTTGTCTGTAGTGCGGCGAAACCGGTGACATCCACACAAATACCAATTTTTTTCCCCTATCAGCGGTGACATTGTGATAAAGTAGTATTAAAGATCAAGATTAAAGTAGCAAGAATGCCTTTGTAGAAAATTAGCACGAAAAAATGGAATAATATATGGATAATACCGTCCACAAGTTTTGTCCTACGGCCTTTAATATTGCCACGATCGGCGGAGGTCGTCAAACGCTGATTGGTCGGCTCAAGTTTATAGAATTGTTGGTGCTCTCAAGCGTCTCCCTTTTTGGGAAGCGGAGCGTTCTACCTGGTGTTCTATATATAGCCTTGGTCCAACCTAAAATCAGCTGCTTTTGAAGAAAAAAATTCCATATAAAAAACAAATATTTACAATTTTTTCCAACTTAGAAAAACCTAACCTAACGTAACCTAACTCAACCTAACTAATTTATTTGCTTTATGGAGGCAAATGTTTGTAAAAATTTGTCTTGTTACCACCTTAAAGCACAGTAAAACCTTCTTTTATTCATGAAATGACTGCTTATTGAGATATAAATACAACTTGAGGTGCTTATGTCAAAACGTTTTCATTTCCAAAAGATATGAATGTGAAATCCTTCAAATTACATCAAGATACTGGAAAAACACATTTTTAAAACCAAATGTGACCTAGGGGCTTTTATATACTTACCCAAATTGCATGCCTTGTGCCGACTTGAAAAGTTGGATTTTAGTTGTTTGGTAAGGCCAAGTAAAGCATAATTCTCACATATTTTCCAATTCCTTGGATTTGGAAAGCTTAGTAGGTGCCCAACTAGGTACCTAAGCATGAGCTTAGAGCAACACTGTTTCATAAAATGCAACTAGGTTTAGCATAATTTGAGAATGAAGAACAAGTTTGCTCGAAATCAGTCTGTTTTCTTTTGTTGGCCGTACTGATATGTCCGTTTTGGAAACACTAGTGAATGCATGGAATTTACAGAGCATCATATCAGCAAAAAACTAAGCATCACATCAAAGCCCAGTAAGAGCCCACTGGTCACTAACATACTTCTTCATTGGGCTTTCGGCTCTAGTATTTGCCACTTCTCGTACCTATCTAAGTGGGTGGGTAGGTAACTTGCTCCTGCCGACACAATTCCGCACATTTCCTTATTTTCACGAATCAATGGGAACATTTTTGTGCAGAACATGGCCCGATGTACCTCAAAGGTGTCCCTCACACAGCGATTTCCATTAAGAGTAGAATGGACTCTACTCCAAAAAGGCCGCATACCCTGCGCTTGTTATGCAACGAAAGCGCACTATATGGTGATATGTGCCAGAGGCATGCCTTTGCCGACCGGTGATAGAGCTGTTTTGAAGCTAAGATGCAAATGTGAACTTCAATTTTCATTATAGTTACTAGTCACCATTGCACTTTTGTTTCAGTTTATCAACTTCCTATTTTCCAGTGGGTGAAAGCATCATTTGTACGAAAATAACATGCAAAAATACTTCCCAGCTCTACTCAGGTGAGGCACTGCCTTAGTGGCTCACATGGGCAGACCGCCCCTGCGCGTATTAACCATATCATTATCAGAGGCTCTTGGTTGCTCAATTAAGTCTTCCGAGCCCAACGACCACAATAATTGTGCTGAAAATGTCCGTAGTTGACCGTGCGCCAATCAGGTGCCCCCGTCCTTAGCTTTGACTTCTTGGTCACGTAGATACGACGTCATTATCAGAGGTGGAATGCTGGAAATGCTCCCATTGTCGCCATTGTTGACCGGTTAATTATATTCTCTTTTCGTTTTCTCTAAGGCAAAGATCATGTGACATCGGCGCCCATGTGATGCATTGCATGCAGGATTATATTGATAAATGTTTATAGTGACAGCTCCGTCTCCTGTCTCCCTCGTTCAATAACACCCGAAGACGGTTCAGGGTAAGCAACAACATT
Source organism: Ashinkailepas kermadecensis (assembly GCA_034440615.1). NCBI lineage: Eukaryota > Metazoa > Arthropoda > Thecostraca > Neolepadidae > Ashinkailepas > Ashinkailepas kermadecensis. Next base: position 43,437 of record JAOTOM010001572.1, on the reverse strand, counting down.
ATATCAACTGGCATGTCAAGAGTCATCTTATTCCTCTGCGTTGTTTCCCCACTGTCTTCGAACCACTTCATTTACGCATTGAGAAACCATGTCACATGCTTTCAAAGAAACTATAACCTGTGAATAATACATACATATATATACACACATATATATACATATATATATATATATATATATATATATATATATATATATATATATATATATATATATATATATATAGGATAAACATATATACATATACATACATACATACATATATATATATATATATATATATATATATATATATATATATATATATATATATATATATATATATATATATATATATATATACATGTATATATGTAACATTTCTCCACGGAGATGTTTTTGGGTTAAACTTCTGGCATTGCTAGGACATGAGGAAATAAGGAACTAGTTGTAATATAGCATGTATTACAACTTTAACGTGAACGTGAACAACTAAATATGTAAACAAATATTGACAACCTGACACGGGAGGGGAATTTGACAAGGTGACCACGCCAGGTGACCAGGAAACATGATTGGTGAGCGAGACGGCAGTACGGGATTGAGTAATGGACAGCTGAATGAGGCCGGATTATGCAAAATTGTTTTAACACGCGCACCGGAGGCGGGGTGCGATTCTGCCCATCTCTCCTGGTTTTCAACGAAATCTCGTACACGGGCAGCAATATTGTTATGAAATATTTTGACTCGTTTCAAAATGATCAGCGCATTATATGCAGAGCGAACATGTGACGCTTGTTGGTAAACTTAGGAGCTGCTGGGGGTAAAAGCCAGACTCACGACCGATCTCTACAAAGGTTTCGCAGGCGCCGTGGCGCCATCCAATCGGTCATCCTCATTTGACCTTGAAAGCATTAACCCGGTCCGGTCAGATCCTCACACCCCGTCTCTGGGGGGTGGGAGGTCCTTTTATGCCCCCTCTAATTTCCAAACTAAGCGATGGACGGAAACGAAAGTGGTGTCATCGGAAAGGGTTCGACGAGTATGGCCCGAAACCACACCAAAAATTGTATCCCCCCAGAAGTGACGTCACTAATGGTCAATGTAATCACGACTGACATGCTTTTGGCTCTGGGGAATTCATTTTGGGGATTTTTTAAAACGAAATAGACCATGGCCCCAACAATTTTGTCGAACCAAAAATCAACACTACAAGTTTACATAGTTTACATAGTACAAGTAAGTTATACATATATACATATATACATATATACATATATACATACATACATATATACGTATATACATATATACATATATCCATATGGATATACATATACATATACATATACATATGTATATATGTATATATATATATATATATAAATATATATATATATATATATATATATATATATATATATATATATATATATATATATATATATATATATATATATATATATATATATATATATATATATATATATATATATATATATATATATATATATATATATATATATATATATATATATATATATATATATATATATATATATATATATATATATATATATATATATATATATATATAAATACTATAATTATACCCATGACTATAATTATATCTAGTCATGGGTGGAGCTATCCATTGAACCCCCACTCTAAGCTGGCTCAGTTTGCACATGGGGCCTATGGGCATGGAGTGGTATGAATTGCTTCAATTGTTCTGGCGCATTCACTGTTACTGAACCCCAATTCCTTGAAGTTGACTAGCTCTCCTTTTTCAAGATCATTTAAGTGGCAGCCCATGCCTGCACTATAAATGATCCAATGTTGTCGGTGCCACTGAGGCACAAAGGCAGGAACGGCACTGGCCTGCCTGTCCTCTAAAAAGCTGCAGGGCAAATAGTCACGTGATCACCGCAGAGGCGAATACCCATCCATGGACACCGGCCCGTGACCAATCTGATAGACCGTTACGTAGCGCGTAACTGTTGAGCGGCGCACGATGCGGATAAATAAGAAAAACTGACGACCCGGTTACATTTCGTGCTGAAGCAATATATACCAGAAATGTATTATGGTAAAATGATTAAATTATATCAGTTTGAAGTAATATTTTATCGGCACATAAATCTGAATATGCCGCTTGCAATATAGTGCACAATATATACAATAAACAATATATATCCTGCAACATATGCCGCAGGCTCCACAACGTGTGAATATCAATGAAACAGTTGTAATGTAAGCAAGTAATTAATCGATTCATCAATGAATCTGAATTAAGCAAGCAAGTGCCGTCTTGGGATTCGCCGCCCCGGTAGCTCAGTTGGCTTGGACACTGGCCTGCGCTGGTCTCCCCTGTCCTGGCAAGACGGGGTTCGAGCCACTTCATGCGCTTGCTTTTAGCCCCTGGCTGGGATGGTCAGTTGGCAACTGGCACGATAATGTCGAGAGCGAGCTACCGGGGTGGCCGTGTGAATGCATTAGCGGCACGTGAAGCGTTTTGCTAAATTTATACTGTAGGACTGCAATTCATGGATCGGGTGATGCGGCCAGGGCTCACGCAGCAAGGTCTGTTTAGCAATTCGATCCTGGTTTATAAAGCCTCCCGAGCAAGAATTCGGACTAAATTTATAAGAAGTGTAAAAGTTAGAAATTCGATTATTATTTTTGGGTAGGTGAATCCTCCGTTGACATCATAAAACTCCCCTCTCCTTTCGTTACATCCTTTCCAACCGAGCTCCTTCCAACACTTCCAGCTCATTCTGTGTTCCCGAAGTCCGAAATCCACAGCGATCAAATGCTCCTTGTCTACAGGGGCCCAGCGGTCGATCGCTCGCTGAACTGCCAATGTTGTTTGGCCGATTGAGGAATGCAAGGCGGGAACGGCGTAGACCCGTGTTTCTCACTGCATGACTGCAGGGCAAATGACCACCTGACGACCACACAAGCGAATACCTACGGGTGACCAGTGGTGAATATTGTAGACTGTCACGCAACGCATAACTGTGAAGCGGCGCAGTCTACCAGTAATTATTGGCGTGGGGCGGCCCATTCCACGTTCCAAACGGCCAGCCATAGATAAGGTTTCCCTAGAACATTTCACTGCAGCGAGTGTACCAATCAATACCGTCATGACTACCACTTGATGTCTGTATACAAGGAGGGGACGACAGGTGCGGTACGCCACGCTTCGGCCACGCGACTAGATCCATGAACGCCCTGCGTACATCTGAGCATGTACTTTACCACATTGGAGCCATCTTCAGCGGTCTAACTTTCATGTTTTTTTTGTGACCGGACATGTAGTAATTCAGTTACGAGGGGTAGACATAGCTGCCTACCGTACACTAAATTCCGTCGGCCATGGTTGGTTGTGACTTGCCGGACAGCAGGGCAGCCCGTGCAACACCAGACAACTAGCCCGTACAACTACTTGTCCACCAGGTGCATGCTAACGAAGTGAATCTTTTAGGGGAATGGCCCTTACAAGCCAAAAGTTTTGCACAAACTTTTTAAACGATGGATGGACATATATTGAGCAGCTGCACATCTTGGATTTCCACCGAATGAAAAATGCCATTCAATTATGTATACAATTTGAAGAGCTATTCTGAGGACTCAAAGAAAATATGGAGTGAGCACATCTCGAACACTGTAAAGCTGCGATTAGTTTACCCTAGCTGGGAAGGGGACCGGGGAAGGGGACCGGGGAAGGGGACCGGGGAAGAGGACCGGGGAAGGGGACCGGGGAAGGGGACCGGGGAAGAGGTCCGGGGAAGGGGACCGGGGAGGGGGACCGTGGAAGGGGACCGGGGAAGGGGACCGGGGAAGGGGACCGGGGAAGGGGACCAGGGAATGAGACCGGGGAAGGGGACCGGAGAAGGGGACCGGCACTGCTGCAGGGCCAGAGGAGCCCGGGGAAGGGGACCTGCACTGCTGCGGGGCCAGAGGAGCCCCGGGAAGGGGACCGGAGAAGGGAACTATGAAAGTATGGATTGTGGATAGGTAAGTGAGCATGAGTGTTGATCAAGGTCGGTGTAGGGTATGGAGGCAGAACGGGACCGTTGGAGGTGACCAGGGTAGACATTGAGAGAATCTAGCAAATCGTGGTTCATAACGTAAAAACAAATGTTCCTTCCTCTGCATACCGGGCCACGCCAACATCCCAGGTAACGAAAAAACCGATCGGTTCGCAAAGAAAGTCCTAGTATTGAACATTTACCCCAGTATGGAATATTAGGTAGAAGCCTGCAAAATACTCCTACGGTGGATTTGTGCTTTAGTGCGCGCCGACACTCCTAAAACACTCCTATTACACTCCTAAAACACTCCTACTACGTCACATACGTCAGCATCAACTAGAGGATGACCAATATAAAAACACTTCACTGCGACACCTGAACACCACAATAACCATAGGCCACATCCTGCTAGACTATAGTAAAAACTTCATTCGGACGGCTTTTACGAGCGGCATTAACGTTTAATTCGCTCTTTGATAACACTAGCGCATTCGCTGGAAGGTCCACCATCTATATGTGCTACATTTTACCTGCAAATGTTCTTTCATTACCGGGTTGCGCCCCGAATTTGACCTCTGACCTAACCAGGAAGGTTGACTATAATAGTAGGCAAAATTTGTTCACACCTCTGAAGAGGATGAGACCATGCCATGGCGAAAACGGTGTTCCTCTACGTCGCGTCGTCTAGAACAAAAGTTAGAGGGCAAATTAATACTCCCCCCAGCAGGAGAAGGGGCGTAGACTACAGGCGGCATTCACGGGTTAACATATTATCATCCGGACCGACCTCTTCAATGATTTGCACCCAGATCCCTGACGAATGCTTGGGCCTCCTAATTATTATCCAGAAAGCAGCCCATTTAGATAGATGGACCCTATGCTCCTACCTTCCGAAGAACCATTCTGGTCCTACCTTCCGAGGGACCATGTGGGCCTCAATCTGGGAAAAGGCTCCGATCACCCACTTCTAGAAGTGGGTGTTTTTCGAAGCGTCCTAGCGCTGAAGGAGCCCTAGTTCGACCGAATACCCACCGACTGTTGAAAGTAACCATTACCGCCGCAAAAGGTCCCGGCTGCCAATGGTAAGGCCTAAGATCGGTGGAAGGCTTCTCTGCTGTTCAAATAGGCATTCGGCCCCCCTGAGCGACCGGACCAAGAGGTGCCGGAAAAGGCGATAAGGTTAGTGCCATGAGGCCATTCCGGGTGCCGTTTGGCGCTAATGAAGGGGCATGTACACCTTTGCCCTTCTTTTGGTTGCGTCTCTGCTGCCAGGTATCTGACAGAAACAAGAGCCAATTTCGGAGCAAAAGTCGACCATACAGGGTTCAGATTACCACGGCTCTCTCAGATTGTAACCTCACAATGTCAACCACTGCAGCTCGACCGCCCACTAAGCATTCTGGGCCCTCAGTCAACCAATCGTCGAGTGCTTGCTCTCAGAGAAGAAATCGACTATCACATCGGCGGAAATTCTTGGCATCTTTCACAAATTCACCGATGACAACAATCACAAAACACTGGAATTCACGGATGGGCCGAAATACGTGGCCAAGGTAGGCATAGCATTTGGCTTTCCAAACGTCTACCAGATAACTTCTCCTTCTACTCCGCTGAAGCACTGGCCATTCTGGCCGCTATCTCCATTCTCATGAGTCGTAAAGCTAGAAACACGGTAATTTGCTTCGATTCCAAATTCGTCCTTCAGTCAGTTAGCAACACCCACGCACGACTGTCTACAGGAGCACACAGAGGCAGGGGACCGGGACGGGGGACCGGGGAAGGGGACCGGGGAAGGGGACCGGGGAAGGGGAGCGGGGAAGGGGATCGTGGAAGTGGACCGGGGAAGGGGACCGGGGAAGGGGACCGGGGAAGAGGACCTGGGAAGGGGACCGGGGAAGGGGACCGGGGAAGGGGACCGGGGAAGTGGCCTGAGAAAGGACTGCGAACTAGGACATAGAATGGAAAACATGGCAAGTGACAACATGAGCGGACCGGCAACGGAGTCTAGTGAATGGACCAATAAAGGGAATGGGAGAAAGGGACTATGGAGAGGATCGTGGAATGGGAATGGTAATGGGAAGGGGACAGTGGAATGGAAATGTGGAAAGTGCAATGGGACCGGGGAAGGGGACCGTGGAAGGGGATCGGGGAAGGGGATCGTGGAAGTGGACCGGGGAAGGGGACCTGGGAAGGGGACCGGGGAAGGGGACCAGGGAAGGGGACCTGGGAAGGGTACCGGGGAAGGGGACCGGGGAAGAGGACCTGGGAAGGGGACCGGGGAAGGGGACCGGGGAAGGGGACCGGGGAAGGGGACCGGGGAAGGGGACCGGGGAAGGGGACCGGGGAAGGGGACCGAGGAAGGTGACCGGGGAAGTGGCCTGAAAAAGGACTGCGAACTAGGACATAGCAGGGAAAACATGGCAAGTGACAATATATGCGGACCGGCGACGGAGTCTAGAGAATGGACCAATAAAGGGAATGGGAGAAAGGGACTAGGGAGGGTATCGGGAAATGGTAATGGGAAGGGGACAGTGGAATGGGAATGTGGAATGTGCAAGGGGACCGGGGAAGGGGACCGTGGAAGGGGATCGTGGAAGGGGAACGGGGAAGAGGACCGAGGAAGGAGACTGGGGAAGGGGACCGAGGAAGGGGACCGGGGAAGGGGACCGGGAAAGAGGACCGGGGAAGGGGACCGGGGAAGGGGACCGAGGAAGGTGACCGGGGAAGTGGCCTGAGAAAGGACTGCGAACTAGGACATAGAAGGGAAAACATGGCAAGTGACAATATATGCGGACCGGCGACGGAGTCTAGAAAATGGACCAATAAAGGGAATGGGAGAAAGGGACTAGGGAGGGTATCGGGAAATGGTAATGGGAAGGGGACAGTGGAATGGGAATGTGGAATGTGCAAGGGGACCGGGGAAGGGGACCGTGGAAGGGGACCGTGGAAGGGGAACGGGGAAGAGGACCGAGGAAGGAGACTGGGGAAGGGGACCGAGGAAGGGGACCGGGGAAGGGGACCGGGAAAGAGGACCGGGAAAGGGGACCGGGAAAGGGAACCGGGGGAGGGGACCGGGGGAGGGAACCGAGGAAGGGGACCGGAAAATGGAGGACCGAGGAAGGGGACCGGAAATAATGTATTATATTCTAAGTATACCCACCTTACTGTGCACAATATTTAGAAGATGAAAGCTCACCGTGTATTCTGCTAACTGCTAATATCTACAAATTTGATATTCAAATCTTTACACTTGGATACTTATGGTCACCAGTTCGCTCCCATATGCTTGAAAGGAATTGTGAGTATATCTAGTTTGCCATCCAATAATTTATATAGTCGTTAATATGGCATGTTCGCCACAATATCGGCCAATGCAAAGTGTGGAACGAGATGTCTGGCACTAGCGCCATCTATGAAGAAAATCTGAACTATGCGAAGCCTCATTTGAATGTTAATTTTCGGTGTAAATGGATTATGAAGTGCACTGACCTTGCTGTGCAGTGAATCTCATTTATCCAAGCTTTAGCACAAATTGAAGATTATGCAGCACTGCACTGAGCATTATTAATAATATTGTCAGAATAACCTTCGACCTTTTACTCATAATAACTGAAAGATAAATGAGTCCAAATTGAACTGTATATTTCGACGTCGTGTCTTTTTCAACAGTTGAAAAAGACACGACGTCGAAATATACAGTTCAATTTGGACTCATTTATCTTTCAGTTATTATGAGTGAAAGGTCGAAGGTTATTCTGACAATATTTAGCACAAATCACTTCTTTAAGCTATGTTTTGCTTCTATTGGTAACCACAGTTCAAAATATGTCAAAAATCCAGAATTCGAGAGATAAAAAAAATATTATCGATTCGTGCGGGGAAAGAAAAATCGAAAAAGTTGAAAAGAAGTTGCCATTCGGAATCAGCATACAAATTTTTCGACCCTTTTCGGAGACAGAATAAACACAGAGACATTTTATGCACATGGTTTTACGCACATGCTATATCAGGCCGTAAAATCCTGAACGTAAAATCCGGTGCGTAAAATGTCCCTGTATGTTTATTCTGACCGATTTCTGATCCTATTTTACTTAACATCAGCATTTGGTTACTTTTTTACATATTCAATCTTCTGCAAGCTTTTGTTTCGCACGTCCCATTCCAACGTCGGACCAGCTCGCTTTTGCTCCACCAGCTCCCATTTCAACAACACCGTCGTCACTTCCAAGTGGCCTGCCTCGACGACAGCCGACTGCCAGTCACCGGTCGACTACGCCGTCAACCAGCTTCTACACACACACATACACACACACACACACACACACACGCACGCACACACACACACACACACACACACACACACACACACACACACACACACACACAGCTGACCTGATACCGTCAGGTTCAGCCGCCAGCCACCGCCTGCCACCGCCTGCCACACACACACCCTACACACTCACTTACACCACACCCTCCTAGTCACCAACCCTCCCTCCTTCCTCCGTCTCTTCGCCTCCCGCTGCCGTATCCTTGTCTCCCGCTGCCTCATCACCCAGCCCCGCTACCAACCTCATCACCACTTCAGCGACTGCATCTCCTCCCCAAGATCTTCTCGACTTCTTCCGTCTTCCACACCTTCGACCCGGACTTCTTCTTCATCTACATCTGCTTTCAGGACCTTCTCCTCTGCTCTTCGTTCCTGACGCCTTCCTCTACAGTACGGTCAGTCCGGCGGTGCTGCCACTCCCTCGCGACCGCCCCCCCCCCCCACCATCCCACCCCCCTTTTCCCTCTAGTGCCTTCTGTACGATCTGTTTCTGCTCTTTCCTAACCGTGTTCCCTTCAAGCACAGTTTCTATTCTCTTTGTGTTCTCTTGAACTTTCCTGCCCTACTTTTACACCTGTCGGGCTCTCTTCACGCTCTTCCGCTCCCTCCGCCTGTGCATTGTATTGTATTGTACCATTGTCACACACACCTGTCACTTACTCACCCTTTCTCAACGCCACGAACAACACAACACATACCCCACTCACACCACCCACCATGAACGCACCGGACGCACCTACCGGAGAGTTCTTCCTCTGCCGCCGGGGGGACGGGAAGCCCATGGGCTCCCTCGACCCCTGGCTGGTGGAGGAGTCAATCACACAACTCACAGGGGCGCCCCTCTACGCCAACCAAATACGCTCAGGGGCGCTCCTGATCCAAGCTAACGACCACATCGATGGTCGGATCTTGCCGACCATCAAGAACATTCACCACACACCCATCACTATCACACCGGCCACCCACCTCAACACCTCCCAGGGAACCATCCTGGCCCCGGAGCTGGCCTGCGTGTCGGCGGAGGACCTGGCCCTCAAACTTGGGGACCAGGGAGTCTCCGCCGCCTATAGGCCGCCCCCGAGGTCAGGACGCCCCAACCATATCCTCATCATCACTTTCAACACACGCACACCCCCGGCCTACCTGAAGGCCGGGTACATGCGTTACACGGTTCAACCTCGCGCACCCCTCCCTAGGCGCTGTCAGAAATGTCAGCGCTACGGGCACACAAAGGGGGGGGGGGGGGAGGTCGCTCTACAAACACCACCTGCGGGCGCTGTGCCGGACCCCACGACACAGACACCTGTGTAGGAAAGTCCTATATTGGCACGCGAAAGTCTAGCAACCTCGTCGTTTGCGATAACCCCGGTCACGAATGCACCAGTACTTTTTGCTGCCCTGTATTTGCACTGCAGCACTCGCACGTTCACACCAGACAGACAGACGGAGTACAGAACTTTCTCCTCTGAAGGTAAGCCGTGATACTGCCTTTCTATGAATTTAGAGGGTGAATTTAGAGGGTCCGGCGCCCGCTCCCTTCCCTTTGGAAAGGGAGCGGGCGCCGGACCGTACAAGCACAGATGCTCTCGCCTTGAGAGCCGAGGCGTGACTGCCCGGGCGCAGCTGGGCGCTGGCCACAGCTGAATACCCCCGGTCGCTGATTGGTCGTTGAGCCAGAACCGCCCATTGACGTCACATCCATGTTCTCGAAACTTCATCGGAAGTGGGGTTCCATATAGTGAAGGGTACTATGTGACATTTACGGTACTCTTTACAGTTACAATTACGGTACACTTTTACAATCGGAAGGCTTACGGGATTATACCAATTACGGTTACAGGACAGCCAAACGTATAACTTTATGTGAACTAGGTTTGGTACCGGCTGCACGGTATTGAGGTCACATCTCTGACGCCCGGCACCGGTGAGGGCGGAGAAGGTGCAAGGTCCAATGAACGGCCCCGTTGGAGCGATAGCTGCTTACGTCGGCATCAGACAGGCGAACGCCAGTCTGGGTGCCTGAGACTTGTCGCGCCAGGAACGAAGGGGGAAGGGGGCTGAATTTATGGGATCAAGACGCTCAAAACTAACTTCCTTACAACACAGGAAGAGGTACGAAAGGTCGGATCATTTCCCAGATTGATCCTGAGCTTCCACTCAGACATATCACGGCCTTCTACAATCACACACGAATCAACAGACACTTACGATACGACAACAATTTAATACATGTCAGATGACATACAGTTCTACGTGGGTTAGTCTAGGAGGTTTATAAGGGTAAAGTGTAAAAATTTGAATCGCAAATTTGTAGATATTAGCAGAATACACGGTGAGCTTTCATCTTCTAAATATTGTGCACAGTAGGGTGGGTATACTTAGAATATAATACATTCCTTCCGGTCCCCTTCCACGGTCCTCCATTTTCCGGTCCCCTTCCTCGGTTCCCTCCCCCGGTCCCCTCCCCCGGTCCCCTTTCCCGGTCCCCTTTCCCGGTCCTCTTTCCCGGTCCCCTTCCCCGGTCCCCTTCTTCGGTCCCCTTCCCCAGTCTCCTTCCTCGGTCCACTTCCCCGTTCCCCCTCCACGGTCCCCTTCCACGGTCCCCTTCCCCGGTCCCCTTGCACATTCCACATTCCCATTCCACTGCCCCTTCCCATTACCATTTCCCGATCCCCTCCCTAGTCCCTTTCTCCCATTCACTTTATTGGTCCATTCTCTAGACTCCGTCGCCGGTCCGCATATATTGTCACTTGCCATGTTTTCCCTTCTATGTCCTAGTTCGCAGTCCTTTCTCAGGCCACTTCCCCGGTCACCTTCCTCGGTCCCCTTCCCCGGTCCCTTTCCTCGGTCCCCTTCCTCGGTCCCCTTCCTCGGTCCTCTTCCTCGGTCTCCTTCCTCGGTTCTTCCCCGGTCCCCTTCCACGGTCCCCTTCCCCGGTCCCATTCCACTTTCCACATTTCCATTCCACTGTCCCCTTCCCATTACCATTCCCATTTCACGATCCTCTCCCTAGTCCCTTTCTCCCATTCCCTTTATTGGTCCATTCACTAGACTCCGTCGCCGGTCCGCTTATGTTGTCACTTGCCATGTTTTCCCTTCTATGTCCTAGTTCGCAGTCCTTTCTCAGGCCACTTCCCCGGTCCCCTTCCCCGGTCCCCTTCCCCGGTCCCCTTCCCCGGTCCCCTTCCCCGGTCCGCTTCCCCGGTCCCCTTCCCCGGTCCCCTTCCCCGGCCCCCTTCCCCGGTCCCCTTCCCAGGTCCTCTTCCCCGGTCCCCTTCCCCGGTACCCTTCCCCGGTCCCCTTCCCTGGTCCCCTTCCCCGGTCCCTTTCCCCGGTCCCCTTCCCCGGTCCACTTCCACGATCCCCTTCCCCGATCCCCTTGCACGGTCCCCTTCCCCGGTCCCATTGCACTTTCCACATTTCCATTCCACTGTCCCCTTCCCATTACCTTTCCCATTCCACGATCCTCTCCCTAGTCCCTTTCTCCCATTCCCTTTATTGGTCCATTCACTAGACTCCGTTGCCGGTCCGCTTATGTTGTCACTTGCCATGTTTTCCATTATATGTCCTAGTTCGCAGTCCTTTCTCAGGCCACTTCCCCGATCCCCTTCCCCGGTCCCCTTTCCCGGTCCCCTTCCCCGGTCCCCTTCCCCGGTCCCCTTCCCCGGTCCCCTTCCCCGGTCCCCTTCCCAGGTCCTCTTCCCCGGTCCCCTTCCCCGGTCCACTTCCCCGGTCCACTTCCACGATCCCCTTCCCCGGTCCCCTTCCCCGGTCCCCTTCCCCGGTCCCCTTCCCCGGTCCCCTTCCCCGGTCCCCTTCCCCGGTCCCCTTCCCCGGTCCCCTTCCCCGGTCCCCTTCCCCGGTCCCCTGCCTCTGTGTGCTCCTGTAGACAGTCGTGGGTGTTGCTAACTGACTGAAGGACGAATTTGGAATCGAAGCAAATTACCGTGTTTCTAGCTTTACCACTCATGAGAATGGAGATAGCGGCCAGAATGGCCAGTGCTTCAGCGGAGTAGAAGGAGAAGTTATCTGGTAGATGTTTGGAAAGCCAAAGGCTATGCCTACCTTGGCCACGTATTTCGGCCCATCCGTGAATTCCAGTGTTTTGTGATTGTTGTCATCGGTGAATTTGTGAAAGGTGCCAAGAATTTCCGCCGATGTGATAGTCGATTTCTTCTCTGAGAGCAAGCACTCGACGATTGGTTGACTGAGGGCCCAGAATGCTATGTGGGCGGTCGAGCTGCAGTGGTTGACATTGTGAGGTTACAATCTGAGAGAGCCGTGGTAATCTGAACCCTGCATGGTCGACTTTTGCTCCCAAATTGGCTCTTGTATCTGTCAGATACCTGGCAGCAGAGACGCAACCAAAAGAAGGGCAAAGGTGTACATGCCCCTTCATTAGCGCCAAACGGCACCCGGAATGGCCTCATGGCACTAACCTTATCGCCTTTTCCGGCACCTCTTGGTCCGGTCGCTCAGGGGGGCCGAATGCCTATTTCAACAGCAGAGAAGCCTTCCACCGATCTTAGCCCTTACCATTGGCAGCCGGGACCTTTTGCGGCGGTAATGGTTACTTTCAACAGTCGGTGGGTATTCGGTCGAACTAGGGCTCCTTCAGCGCTAGGACGCTTCGAAAAACACCCACTTCTAGAAGTGGGTGATCGGAGCCTTTTCCCAGATTGAGGCCCACATGGTCCCTCGGAAGGTAGGACCAGAATGGTTCCTCGGAAGGTAGGAGCATAGGGTCCATCTATCTAAATGGGCTGCTTTCTGGATAATAATTAGGAGGCCCAAGCATTCGTCAGGGATCTGGGTACAAATCATTGAAGAGGTCGGTCCGGATGATAATATGTTAACCCGTGAATGCCGCCTGTAGTCTACGCCCCTTCTCCTGCTGGGGGGAGTATTAATTTGCCCTCTAACTTTTGTTCTAGACGACGCGACGTAGAGGAACACCATTTTCGCCATGGCATGGTCTCATCCTGTTCAGAGGTGTGAACAAATTTTGCCTACTATTATAGTCAACCTTCCTGGTTAGGTCAGAGGTCAAATTCGTGGCGCAACCCGGTAATGAAAGAACATTTGCAGGTAAAATGTAGCACATATAGATGGTGGACCTTCCAGCGAATGCGCTTGTGTTATCAAAGAGCGAATTAAACGTTAATGCCGCTCGTAAAAGGCGTCGGAATGAAGTTTTTACTATAGTCTAGCAGGATGTGGCCTATGGTTATTGTGGTGTTCAGGTGTCGCAGTGAGGTGTTTTTATATTGGTCATCCTCTAGTTGATGCTGACGTATGTGACGTAGTAGGAGTGTTTTACGGAAACATCTGGTTCAAGAGCGCGCCGCAGTACGCGTTCGACGTCACCACCACGCAAAGGGAGTAACCAAGACAAAACAAACACAAACGCGTCCAAGACGACACTGACCCCAACAAACTCAAACGACTGCGACAAGACCAACTACTCCAGACCACTGCGACCAGCGACAGAAGACGAGACCAGCGACCTCGAAGCAACTCCTATTACCCCCTCCCCCTTTCCTCTACCAAGACATGACCGGACAACCCCTATGACCCCCTCCCACTTCCCCCTCCCAGATTTAACTAGACACCCCCTGCCAACACCCCAACCCCCCTATCACTTCCCACTTCCTCCTTCCAGACCTAACCAACACCCCTACCAACCCATCCCCCCACCTATCCCCCCACACACACACCGACCCCCCCCCTCCCTCGCCGCCCTACATTAATGGCGTGGGAATCGCGGCCGATTTCATGCGTGTGCGACACGTGCCAATCGGCAGTCATTGACGAGTGCATTTTGCACGGTAGGTGCCATGTGTCAATTGGGCAAATGTAGCCGGTACGTGGAGCCGGGTTATGCAAGCATTGCCGCTGTCGAAACTCCAACAGTTTACCGGTAGTAGACCCAATCGCGAAAAACGGCGACAAAAATCCACTTTGGTTTTCACTCGCGCCACGTGTGCACGTGCCACGTGCCATATTTGCACCGTGTGTGCAGGGCATGGACGGGGCTACAGCGTGGCGTTGGTTTCGTGTCAATCGGTGCATTGGTCGCGCAGTTGTGCGGCGGCGATTCGGGCCCCATGTTTCTGAAAATTATTGGGAGACCAGGGGCGTACCTATATTTGCGTCAAGGGGGAGGGTGGGAAACGTATTTGGAGGGGTCCACCTATCCAATTAAAAAGTCCTCGGATTTGGACCACTATTTTGTCAAAGGGAACCTTTTTAAACTAAATAATTAGCGATCAACTGAATTGTCATATGGATGGGCCTAATGGGTATCGCCTATAGCTTCTGATTCGCTATCTGACTATCGCTTCTGATTCGTCGGATTTCAACCTAACTCCCCCACCCTGTTAGAATGTTTTCTTTTGGCATCCCTTGATAAGTTACCTCACATTGCAGAAATTACACCTATACAAATCACTTTAAAATGTAAAATTTCCCAGTTTCAGACATTCCGGTTCACAGCGCCCGGTCACCACGACGCCAACGTTCGTGCATATGCACACCCATCTTGCGCATTCGGCGCATTCGCCACACTTCGTGCGATGCTACGGTTTCTGCTGGGCCTGCTACATTTTGATAATTGCTGCCACATGATAGACTCGCGCCATATTTGACGTGATGGAACGCTTCGTATGGACGTTCGCTGCGAAAATTCGATTAATTAAATTCCATCATTAGTTCCCTATTTCCAACATTTTATGGTGGTTAATAAATGCGGATACCCGCTGAGCTTTGATGCACCTCATATAATTGATTAAACATGCTCCCAGATTGGCTACCGGACCGAGGTCCTGCCGCAGTGTTCTTTTTGGACCCGTTTCGTCTTTCTTCGTCTACGGATGTGTCTTAGGGCTTTAATCCATTTTTATTAAGAACCCAACACATTTTCGAAACTTCTGCTTGTTTTAGGGTTTTGTTGCTTTTTTGTGCACCGACGATTTTTTTTAAGGTGTCGGGGCGCTTTCAAAGATCCATATGTGTTTATTTAGTGCTCGGTCTTTTTGTTCGTTTTGGGACCATGCTGCTTTTTGCGGCACCAGCCTCTTTTTCAGGCCCTTGTGCAGTCGCATGGCCCCTGTGTGCCTTGAGAGCTTCAGGTTTGTTTTTAGAGCACCCGGTATGTTTACTTAAGGCTGCAACGCATGTTTTAAGGCCCTGTCGCTTTTTGCGAGACTGTGCGCTTTGGAGGGCCAGTTGCACTTTTGGCCCCCGTTGTGCTCTAAGGGTCCCGCTGTGTTTATTTGGGGCTTCTGACGCACATTTGTGGGGCCTGAGTGCAATTTTGGGGCTTCGGTGCGATTTGTCTGGGTCCCAGCGCGACTTATCGCGCCCAGGCGCGTGGTTCCGGGGACCCAACGCTAGTGTCCTGGGCTGAACGCGATTTTAGTGGATCTCTTCTGAATTTTCATTAAAGTCCGAATCCCGGCTTGATTTTTCGAGCCCCTGGCGCCATGTTTTAGTATCTCACCTCAATATTTTTTCGAGCTCCGGTATGTTTTTCTGGACGGTACGCGATTTCTGAAGCCATCTGATGATATGTTTGGTGCTCCAGAGCCATTTTCCTGATCCGGACAGTTATTTTTTTGAATCCCTCCTTATTTAGGAAGGCTCCGGCTTGATTTGGGGGGGATGCCCATGCGATTTCGGGGGCCACACTGTGTTTATATGGGGCCCTAGAGGCCAATTTTTGGGAGCCCGACGTGAATGTTTGATGCCCAGACCAAATTTGTTGGGCTACCGATGGGAATTGTGGGTCCCGAACGCGATATTTGGGGAACCGGTTCGAGTTTGCGGGGCGCGTTGTACTTAACTGTGACTCCAACGTGATCTTGGCGGTTCCTGTTGCAGATTTTCGGGCCTCGGAGCGAGTTTTCTGGGCCCGCCGTATTTATCGGGTCAGCCCCCTGCGCGAATTCTGGTGGACCGACGCGAATTGTTGTGGCCCCAGCGCGACTTTTTGGGGGCCCGGTACGATTATTGGGAGCTTATCCCTCTTAGGAGAGAGGAGACATTTGCCCCTTTGATATGCCACTGCGGCCACCGAAGGGTTTTTTTCAGCCGATGGCACCTTTCGGAGTGTAAAAGCCCTCCGGGTATTTTTTCTCCGGGCCTGTTCTTAATTTGTTGGTGCTGGTGTCGATTCGATCGAGTCTCGGTGTGAACATTTTGGACATCGAGTTCTATCTTTTTAAAGGTCCTTATGTGATATTTTTGGGTCCCGGTACGACTCTTCGGTCTCCGGTGCGATTCTTTTTCTCTCGATGCCCTGACACGTTTTTCCGGTGCCCAACGGGTTTTTGGGACACTGACCAGATCTTTGAGGCCGTAGAGTGACATTCCGGTTGAAAATGTATTTGTTAGGGCAGCTGCAACTTTTAGGGCTTGGCGCGACCTTTTGGGGCCCCAGTGTGATTTTCAAGGGTCGCGACGCGACTTTTTTTAGTCCAATGTAATCTTTTGTGACCCGACGTCATTTGCTTGGATGCCTAGCGCGAATTTTAGCGACCTCGACACTTTTTGGGCGTCCAACACGTTTTGGAGGCTTTTGGCGTCATTGTTAGGGCCCCAGAGTGATTATCCATGTCCGGATTGTTTTTCATCGCCCCGGCTTCATTTGTGTCCCAATGAGACTGTTAGGGAACTGTGCGACCTGTCGTACCCCTAGCGTGATTTTCATGGTCCGGGCGTTACTTTTTGGTACCCCCAGGCTCAGCGTGATTTTCAGGGGCCCCGGCCGGCTCTTTTTGGGACCATGTCATGATTTTAAAGTACCCCGGCACAACTCTACAGTTTCTTCGGGGCTTCTTGCAAATTATAGGCCTCCTCTCGCGTCTTCGGGGTCTCGTCCCATTTCCTGGAGCCTCTTTACCGGTTTTGGATGTCTTCTCGTGTCCTACCCTCCTCTATATTCAATGGCCCCCTCTCCCGTCTTGGAGGGCCTCCTCCTACATCCTGGGGCCCCTGTAACATGGCATGGGCCTCCTCTCGTGCTCCAGGGGCATCCTCTGCCAAATGAAAGGCCTCCTGCCACGCCTCGTGGGCCTCCTCCTTTGTCCTGGCAAAGCCTACCCGTCTTGGGGGCATCTTCAATTTTGGAAACCTGACCTCCTTCCATACCTGCTACCACTCACATCTTAAGGGCCTCCTCTCATTTCCTGGGAACTCCTTCCGGTCTTCGGGGCCTCATTCGGCCTCTCGAGTCCGGCAGGGGCCTCCTTTTCTCTTCTAGAGACCTTTTTCAAATTAGGGGCCTCGTCTCACCTCTTTGGGGTTTCCTGCTGTGCGTTTTGATTTGATTTTTGCCCATTTTAATGGTGGCCTCTTATCTCTTGGTGGACTTCTCTTCTCTCCCAGGTGCCTCCTCTCCAAATTATCAGCAACCTTTCCTATCTCAATTCCCTTGTCATTTCCTGGGGACCTTCTTACCCGTCTTGGAGCCTTCTTTCTCGCCTCTGAGTCATCCCTCTCATCTGATGACCTTTCTCTCCTATTTCAGGGGCCTCCTCGTTCACCATGGGGTCTCATTTCCAATCTTGTGTCGTCCTCTTCCGAATTAGGTGTCTCCTGCCACGTTTCTGGATCATCCTTTTCTATCTTGCTGGAACCTTACCCGTTTTGGGGCCTGTTTTTGTGTCCCCGAAACCTCATTTCATATCCACTGGCTTTCTCTTCCGTCTTAGAGCCTCCTCTCAGTTTCCGGGGCCTCTTTTCCAATATTTTGGCCTCCTTTGCAATCATAGGAGGACCTACTTTGCAATCCTGGGGCCTCCTTTGCAACCACGGGGGCCTCCTTTGCAATCCTGGGGACTCCTTTGCAATCATGGGGGCCTCCTTTGCCCTATGCTCCTACCTTCCGAAGAACCATTCTGGTCCTACCTTCCGAGGAACCATGTGGGCCTCAATCTGGGAAAAGGCTCCGATCCCCCACTTCTAGAAGTGGGTGCTTTTCAAAGCGTCCCAACGCTGAAGAAGCCCTAGTTCGACCGAATACCCACCGACTGTTGAAAGTAACCATTATCGCCGCAAAAGATCCGGGCTGCCAATGGTAAGGCCCAAGATCGGTGGAAGGCTTCTCTGCTGTTGAAATAGGCATTCGGCCCACTGAGCGACCGGTCCAAGAGGTGCCGGAAAAGGCGATAAGGCTAGTGCCATGGGACCATTCCGGATGCCCTTTGGCGCTAATGAGGGGGCATGTACACCTTTGCCCTTCTTTTGGTTGCGTCTCTGCTGCCAGGTATGTTCTTTGAAACCAGGGGGCGATCAAAATAGCCTCCCGTCAGTATCTGTACGCTGGTTTGACGCTGCGTTGAAAGACAAGGCCGACTGTAGCAAGATCCCGGTTCCAATATAAGCCACTTCACAATTACCTATGTCAGTGTAATCTATGTTTAGCCTGGCGTCGTTTATGTCAGCGTAATATGTCAATATAAACATGTCAGGCTGATCTGAAAACTGCACAAAATGCGTCACCCTAACCCGGAGAAAACAGTATGTGTGCAGTCGGTGCGCCACTAAAGCTATAATAACTAAGTCAGCGTGAGATTTTACACGATACATGACCGAAACAGTCGACGCGTACCGATAGCCCCCACCACCACATGCAAACTCGCGGGAAATACGCCGAAGCTGAAGTTAGTCATATGAGTCGGTAGTTTTTACTCGGGTACTTTCCACAGAAGTCATTACAGTCATACTTGGTCGGCAGAATGATCCTGAACGGAAGCATCGTTAGGACGACACGTCTCATTACCACCGGCCGGCGGGGCGCAGCAGAGGTCGCGACCTAATGGCGGGTACTTCCACCTGGCATCGTTAGGACGACACGTCTCATTACTACCGGCCGTGGGCGCAGCAGAGGTCACAACCTAATGGCGGGAACTTCCACCTGCTGTTTATCAGCATACATCCCTTAGGCATTGCAACTGGGAGACATATTGGAGTCCCTTCAGACGCCTTCCTCCTTGGCCGATCCAGTCGCCATCCAGGGGTGGATCCAGAAACTTTAATGAAAGGTACCATGCCTCCCTGCCCCCCCCCCCCCCCCCCCCCAATTCGGGGCTGATTTGTGTCGACATTTTGCACAAAATGGCATTTTCTCGAAATCTAAGAACATTTTGTGGCATAAATATTGTCGTAACAGATCCGACTAACGTTACCTGTCGAAATGTGACGGTTTTTTTTCGAAACTGAATATTTGTTTCCAAATTTAATTTAATTGTTCGGTCTTCGGTCACAGGCGTTGATGGGAGACATGTGACGGTTGACGGTGGGGTTATTCGGTGGCCGGTGTTGACGGGCCAAGTGTGATCTTAGTGCGCTTTCCTAAGGTTTTAGTGCGCTTCGACTGCTACGGTCATGCTGCGCCCAGAACCAGGGGCTCCGCCGCGTCATTTTGATTGGGGCATAACAAAGGCAATCCCAAAAATCTTTCCGAGACGCAGGCTAGAAGAATATATAAATTTCATTAGCATATCGGGTTTGCATTGTCACCGATACGGGTTAAGTTTTCATATATTACAGTGAGGCATGGTAAAATAATAACTTATATTAGTATTTCACCACAAAAAAACTGAATTCCGTTCACCTTCTGGTTGCAAATTGCACACGGTGGGCGTGAGTACTAGCTGACAAAACCCTCTCCTGGTTCTGACGTCATTAGATACGGAAATTAGACTAGAGTGCATCGCAGCACCTCCAGCAGAGGCGGAGATCCAGGAGGAGGGAATCAGGACCATTCATGGGTTCGTTGAACCCTCATTGAACCGTCCCTGGAAAATTGTGCCCTACACGAAAAATCAGCCTAAATGCGATGCAATCAATAGAAGCTGAGACAACTCCAAAACCGATGTCTTTTTACTCCAGGTTGGATTCATTTTGCCTGTAAGAGAACAAATCTTGCTGGTGGAACCCCTGGAATCTCGAGAGGATTCCATCCATGCATTCGTTACTATCTCGTGCCATTTTTGTTGGAGCTTTCACGAAGCACCAACTCAGTGTAGGTTATACGGCCAATTGCTCACGCGGATTTATAGCGGCGGCGAGAAGCGACGGTACGACACAAAACGTTTCGGTTGAGAGACCATCGCTCCATCCCTGGTCTAACCTCTCTCGTGTTGGTTTCAATCGCATATTTCCTCCACAGGATGCAATCGATGAAAAGGGAGGTCATGTCATGTAGTATACTCGGCGGCGGTCCGGCACCAACTGGTTTATTGAGCACTCGGGTCACGGGACAACGAATGGGTCAGCATGCCCCGCGGCGGCGGACCGCGCGCAGAGGCGGCGCCAGGTACTGAGTGGTGTCGCATCGAATGTGGGTCAACACACATCATCACATGTCACACAACCTTGGTGATTATACCCGACGGGCCACATATGCCATGCACGGCGGCCCCGCTTCGCGGTAGCATGCCTGCTCGGTGCGGCCGTGGTGCCTGCTCGGTGCAGCGGTGGTGCCTGCTCGGGGCAGCCGTGGTGCCCGCTCAGTGTGGCAGTGCCCGCTCAGTGCGGCAGTGCCCGCTCAGTGCGGCAGTGCCCGCTCGTTGCGGAACTGTGCCTGCTCAGTGCGGCAGTATCTGCTTGGTGCGGCACTTGCCATTCGGTGATATAAATAGTCCCTTAAGCTTTCGGCCCGTCTCGCTTTTGTCCCTCTTTTCAAAATGTTTTAAACCTTCTGTGCAGCCAAATTGTTGGGTGCCTCTCACCAAGCATTCTGTACCGTCACCGATATGCCAACAGACCTGGCCACTGTGCGCAGAACGCCATGCTCGATGCTGTGCCCTTCGGTGCTTTGATCAAGTCAGCTTCAGCATCGGCAGAGGCGAACTTTCAATTATCATATCAGCGGATTGGAGTACATCGACAGCATCGACCACGGTGCCCTCCTAAAAGATTCCGATGGTACGGCATCGGCAGCAAGGTGAAGAACATGACAATGCAACGCAGTCCAATACAGTACAGTACATATGGCGTGACAATTTCACTGTATTGGACTGTATTGAACTGTATTGCATTGTCATGTTCTTCACCTTCACTCTGGCTTAAATTTTCCCTATCTCTAGTGTTATCGCCCCATCATATATCTACACTTGTCCGATATCATCATGGAGGATCTGCAGTACTGAGTGTGTGCTTATTGTTTTGTTTTTATATGAAAGCTTAGAACTTGAAAATGGTGTCAAACCGAAAGCTCGTTCATTGCTTAGGCCACATATATTTTTGAAAAAAACTAATTTAGGAATGTTACCGATCAGCTTTTACAACATCATAATCATGAATATAATGCCAGCCATCCTCGCACACATTAAAAGGAAGATACACATGATTACAGTGACCTGAGATCAGATCACGAGATGAGGTCAACGAAACACGTAATTTTTTTCATGTGCATACATTCTCACTGAATATCGAAACGAAAGAGCGACATATCGGTGATAGAGGAACCAGTAGCGTAGCCAAGGGGAAAGGAACGAAGTGGGCAGCCTCTCCTGGAGCGTCGGAGGGGACCCTCCAGGCTTCCGCTTTGAGGGATCCGCAAGGGCCCTTGGCCAGCGAAAGGGGCCCCGGACTGACGGAAAGGGTCCTGGGCCAACGAAGAATACCCCGTGTCGACGGACCGAGTCAACGGAGAATGCCCTCGGGAAGATGTTGTTGGACGCCCTTTGCTGGGCTAATGTGAAGGATTTCTAGATAGACGGAGGGCACCCCCGGATCACTTGAAGGACCCTCTGGCTGACGGAGAGGGCCCAGAGCCAATATGAAGGGCTCCTGGGCTGACGGCTGGGCCTAAGCCGACGAAAGGGTTCCTGACCTGATGGAGAGGACCCAGGCATTTGAAAAGGGGCATGCAGTTTGGCTCTGAGTCCGCTTTGGCTTACGATGATGGAGAGGGGCTCAGAGCTGACAGCGGCCCTCAAGCCGAGAAAGAGGCCTCGAGTTAAGGGAGACGATCCGGGCCGAAGTGGAGTGTTCCCTGTGCTCCGGAAAGGGCCTCTGAGACCGTGGGTGGGTGCCATTCGGAGATATCTATTTACCTTATTCGTACGAGTGTATTGCGGGCATGCATTCGTGCTGAATTGAGTGCTGGTGGTGTGGGGTCTACAATGCTCCTGCTAGTTTTGTGGTGTGCAGATATTCAAAAGCAATTGAAAGAGTTCTGGGTGCTTTTCACTCAGAAGCGATGGAAGCGTCAGAGTGATGCCCTCTTTTTCCAGATTGCTTCAAGTGTTCGTCTTTGAGCTTTAGAGCTACTATAGTCTAGCAGGATGTGGCCTATGGTTATTGTGGTGTTCAGGTGTCGCAGTGAGGTGTTGTATATTGGTCATCCTCTAGTTGATGCTGACGTATGTGACGTAGTAGGAGTGTTTTAGGAGTGTAATAGGAGTGTTTTAGGAGTGTAATAGGAGTGTTTTAGGAGTGTAATAGGAGTGTTTTAGGAGTGTAATAGGAGTGTTTTAGGAGTGTAATAGGAGTGTTTTTGGGGTGTTGACGCGCACTAAAGCACAAATCCACGTAGGAGTCTTTTGCAGGCTTCTACCTAATATTCCATACTGGGGTAAGTGTTCAATACTAGGCTCGCTTTGCGGACCGCTTTGTTTTTTCCTTACCTGTGATGTTGGCGTGGCCCGGTATGCAGAGGAAGGAACATTTGTTTTTGCGTTGTGAACCACGATTTGCTGGATTCTCTCAATGTCTACCCCGGCCACCTCCAACGGTCCCGTTCCGCCTCCATACCCTACACCAACCTTAGTCAGCATTCATGTTCACTTTCCCATTCATAATCCATACTTCCATAGTTCCCTTCTCCGGTCCCCTGGGCTCCTCTGGCCCTGCAGCAGTGCCGGTCCCCTTCCCCGGTCCCCTTCCCCGGTCCCCTTCCCCGGTCCCCTTCCCCGGTCCCCTTCCCCGGTCCCCTTCCCCGGTCCCCTTCCCCGGTCCCCTTCCCGGGTTCCCTGCCCCGGTCCCCTGTCCGTGTGCTCCTGTGGACAGTCGTGGGTGTTACTAACTGACTGAAGGACATATCTGGAATCCCCCCGCAGTGGGGTCAGCCTCGTTGCTCGGCTGGCTAGAGAAATGGCGCTCTCTCGGGTTACCACAGCTTCACTCGTCCTTCCATCCATACGCTCCCATTCCAATGCCCATCTCATCCCAACATCCATATCCTTCACCTGGCCCTGCAACATCAACTATCCCTACTATGAGGAGGCAGGACAACTTCCCCGGTCCTGCCCTCCAGCTCAGTTTTATCGGGGTAGCCGCGCCCCCTAGGCCCGCCCCCCGGGGTTGACGGAGTCCTGGAGGTTGAGGTCCCCCGTCGCACGGTGCTAGTTGTGACGGGGGACCAACACGCCTCTTTGGTCCTGATATCCCGGAGGGGCGGGCGGGCCCGTAGGGCCCCATATGGGTCAAGTGGCCGGTCGCCTCGGGCCGGGGACCTGGGATTTTTCCCAGTGTCTGCCGGCCCGGCCGGCTGGGGTCAAGGGGTGGGCGGCGCTGGATCCTGGTCGGGGTGGTGAGTCTCTCTCTCCCGGCCGGGCGAAGGCGCCGCCTGCCCCGTATAGCTCCTCGGGCGCCTGGCGTCCTCCCGTCCGCGGGGCCCAGGCGTCCCCCCCCCGTAGGTCCCCTTTGTGGTGGGGCGCCCGAGGAGCAGAAACCAAAGCACTTGCATGGCATCCACAACACTAAAAAGCCCTCCTGGTCCCTCTCGTAGGGACCAGACCAACTTCCCACCCATCGCTGGTGGGAATAGCAACCCGAAAGGCGGCGGGGAAACAAACCCCCACACACGTGTCCTCGTCTTCCGTGGATTGGCGAAATGTCTCGCCTCACTGTCTCCATTTCAGCGTCAAAACGGTTGTGATAGATTTGGGAAGATAACTCGATGTGAGAAATTGAAAGATGGTTCTCTAGAGGTAGAGTTCGCCCGGGCGGCAGAGGCAGAGAAAGCGTTGGAAGCTTCCGAATTTGTATACAGTGTTCGGAAAGGGAATGGGAGGGTCGACGAGGCAATCCAAATCCAAGTAGAACCCCATCAAACAAAAAACTCATCACGTGGCGTAATCAACTGTTATGATTTAAAGGACGTACCAGAGGACGAGATCGTCGATGGTTTATCCAAATTCGGAGTAACTGGAGCGAGGAAAATGAAGACGAGGAGGGGTGCAGAGACGATTACAACAAACAATGTCATTTTGACATTTAACACAATTGACTTACCGTCAGAGATACGAGTGGGATATCTACGGGTAAAGGTTCGTGTTTTCCTGCCTAACCCCATGAGATGCTTCAAGTATCAGAGATATGGACACACTAACCATTTCTGCAGGAATCGTCCAGCTTGTGGGAAGTGTGCTTCGTCTGACCACAGTGCCGAACAGTGCACATCAGATATGTTGCATTGTGTAAACTGTGGACGCGGACAGAACCCCCACACCTCCTTTGATCGAACATGTCTGGCCTATGTCAAGGAAAAAGAAATAATTGCAATTAAACACACCCACAAACTAACTTTCCGCGCGAGGCTAGAGAAATGTATGAACAGTCCCACCCTAAAATATCATACGCGTCGAAGGTCAGAAACTCCGCACCCATTGCACACCAGGTACACGAAGACAAGACCAAAGAACTGATTGCACACCTGTGTGCACTCCTCCGCTCCTTCGGCGTATCCGTCGCCTCGCCAGCAACATCTCAAACGCAAGTGACTGAGACCTCCCAAGCGCCAGAACACGCTGCTTCGCCGCATCCTGCCGCTACGTCGTCCGCTTCAGAGCAGGCTCCAGAGGAATGGCAGTGTGTCCGACGGACCAAGAGACCCGCCAAGCCCTCCAACAACGGCCTGGGATCCCTACCTCCCACTTCTGCCGTGCTCACACCAAGCCAGCCCATCATCGCACCACCCAATACTACGCCAAACCCTGCACCTAGTTCTGGAGAGGGTGGCGTAGCCTCACGACGGGTCCCGGTACTTGCACCACTGACGATCCGACCGCGCCCCCCGACAGAGGTCCACCCGGGGGCACCCGATATGAGTGCGTCTGGACGGGCAGCGCGTGTTGGATCCCGGGAGTCGTCACCGGGCTCACGGGTTGAGCGACGGCTTCCCGAGACGACTCCCCCACCGTCCCCGACCCCTGGGGTCAGCACTGTGTCTGCCCCGGAGACGGGAGGGACCATGGGTCCTCCTCCCACGCCACCCCATGCGACGTTCACTAGTCGCAAGCGAGCACCCCCATGGACACCATCACCAGGTGGGGGACAACATAGATCTCGTCCCAGATCGTCCGACACCAAGTCATCTCCACATTTTTAGAGTAGTGGTGTTACGAGGTCACCCTTTTTAGTGACATCTAGTCAAGTATAGCCAACTATGTCATCAATTTTACAATGGAACTGTAGGGGTGTGAGGACCAGCCTGGAGGAACTCCATGTTATGGTGAATGAGCACTCTCCGGTAGCTGTCTGTCTACAGGAAACCAAGTTTTTAGCTGCAACCCCGTTTTATTTAAAAGACTACCAGGTCTTCCGCAAAGACAACCAGACAGCCACCATTGCACATGGAGGCGTCCTGTTGGCCGTCCACCACAGTGCTCCTGCCTTTCCGCTTATCCTGCGTACCAACCTGCAGGCGGTGGCAGCACAAATGTCCATCGGACACAGAAACATAACAGTATGCTCGATATACCTCCCACCTGGCGGACCTCTACCATTAACAGAACTCGGACGACTTTTAGCCGAGCTCCCTCCTCCCGTTTTGCTTCTAGGAGATTTTAACGCCCATCACACAACCTGGGGATGCGACGATAGTAATTCACGCGGACGACAACTCGACACGTTCTTTCTGCAAGAATCGCTATGCATTTTAAATACAGGCGCACACACTCATATAGCATTCCCATCGGGAAGCACTTCCGCGCTGGACATTAGCGTGGTCAGCCCGCAGCTGGTGCAATCTTTCGATTGGTCTGTTGAATCCGATCCTAGAGGCAGCGACCATTTTCCGGTCTGGCTTCATTGTGTGGACGGAGCCATTCTGGGCTCAAGGCCACAACGCTGGAATTTTAGAAAGGCTGATTGGCCGGAGTTTGTAGCTAGGCTTGATACCATTTTTAATACAAACGGGAACAATGCTGTACCATCTATAGAGAACTTCACCTCCATTGTCTTAGACTGTTCTGCCGACTGTATCCCACGTACCTCTGGTAAACCTCGACGTGCGCCTGTGCCGTGGTGGACGGAGCAATGTCGGGATGGTATTCGTGCCCGCCGACGTGCCTTTCGGAAGTTTGACCGCAATAGCACCTCGGCAAACCTGATCGCCTTCCGGCAAGCCAGGGCGGTCGCCCGGCGAACAATCCGGGAAGCCAAAAGGACGTCATGGATACAGTATGTGAATAAGCTGAACCGTTTCACCCCTTCCACCCATATTTGGTCTCAAATAAAACGAATATCCGGACGTTCGCGATCCACACCACTACCATTCCTGCAGATCTCTGGAAATGTTGTCGCACAACCTCGGGCCGTTGCGAACATTATTGCTCAAACCCTGGCGGACCGAAGCCTGAACTGCGACTCAAATGCAGGTTTCCGTGAACACAGGGCTCGATGCGAAGCAGCTATGGTCGATTTTACCAGCGCGGAGAAACTGTACTATAATGAGCACTTCACAATGGTCGAACTTACATCACAAATTGCTGCACTGCATCCCGTGTCCGAAGGACCGGACAACATCCATAACGAGATGCTCCGGCACCTCCCCACACATGCGCTTGAAGTACTTCTGACATGTTTTAACTCTCTGTGGACGAGCGGCAGATTCCCGCCATCTTGGCGAGATGCGACCGTCATCCCCATATTGAAGCCCGGCAAGACTGGTTCTGACCCTCTTCACTACCG
Organism: Ashinkailepas kermadecensis; assembly: GCA_034440615.1. Lineage (NCBI taxonomy): Eukaryota > Metazoa > Arthropoda > Thecostraca > Neolepadidae > Ashinkailepas > Ashinkailepas kermadecensis. Next base: position 16,164 of record JAOTOM010001572.1, on the reverse strand, counting down.
ACCGATTTCCCTGACTTCGTGCTTGTGCAAACTCATGGAGAAGATGGTCAGTGTTCGCCTCACGTGGTTTCTTGAACAACAAAACTTTTTTACTAACGCGCAGTCTGGTTTTAGGAAGAACCGGTCCACACTTGATCATGTATTAACATTGGACACTGCGATTCGTACCAGTTTTAGAGAAAAGCGACATCTAGGAGCAGTGTTTTTTTACATTGAGGGCGCCTACGATACGACATGGAAACAAGGTATTCTATTAAAACTTTGGAAGTGTGGTGTGCGTGGTTTTATGGGGCACTTCGTTCAGAATTTTCTTACTGATCGAACATTCCGTGTCCGTGTAGGAAGCGCAATGTCTGGTCGGTTGACGCAGGTGAATGGTGTTCCCCAAGGAAGTGTCCTTAGTGTAGCTTTATTTGCGATAATGATTAATGATATCGGAGATGGTCTCCCATGTGGTGTCGCGAGGTCCCATTTCGTCGATGACGTTGCGATCTGGTGCTCAGCATCACGTCCATCCTCCATGGAAAGACAGCTGCAACTCGCCACTTCTCACCTTGAGAAATGGAGTAACTTGAACGGTTTCCGATTTTCTACCCAGAAGACTGTTGCAGTGCATTTTTGTCGACGCGTAGCTGCCAGGACCCGAATATTCAGCTCTATAGAGAGCAGATCCCTTTCCAGCCTGCAGCTAAGTTCCTGGGTATCACATTTGATCGTCGTCTCACGTACAAGGACCACCTAAAAACGCTGCGGCAGAAGTGTTTCAAGTCCCTGAACATTATGAAATGTGTTGCCCGAACTGCCTACGGAGCAGATAGGTCTACGCTTTTACTTCTATATCGATCGCTCATCCGTTCAAAACTCGATTATGGGTGTTTTATCTACGGCTGTGCCAGTGACTCCAACAAACGCATTCTCGACACTATCCACCATGCCGCCTTGCGTATTGCCACAGGGGCATTCCGCACCTCTCCGACTGCTAGCCTTCTCGAATATGCTGATGAAGCTCCGCTCGCCCTGAGACGAGACAAACTTGGACTGCGGTATGCGTGCAGGGTGAGGCAATCTCCTCTAAATCCAGCATACCAGGCCTTGTTTGCCCACCGTACGCTTGCGCTGTTCTGTGGCGGACGTGGCAACGTACTACCTCCTTTCTGCGTGAAGTTGCGAGAGCTGGCAGAGGGGAGCGGTATCCAAATGCGCAGCATTAGAAGGATTGAGCCGCTGCCCGTTCCCCCATGGGAACTGATTCAGCCTACGGTGGACACGACACTGTCGGACACACGTAAGGATGAGATTACCCCGGAAATGTTTCGAATGAAGGCTCTTGAACACGCTCACGCCTATTATTCATGCACTCTCACCTACACCGACGGTTCGAAGACTGATGATGGCGTGGGGTGTGCCTTTGTGAGTGGTGCCACGATCCGATCGTTCACCCTGCCTCCTCACGCAACCGTTTACACGGCTGAGCTTCTGGCCATCACGAAGGCCATGTGTTTCATCGAGATAGGGAAAGACGTCGATCACGTGATACTCTCGGATTCTCTGAGTGGCCTTCTAGCGCTGAAACATTTTTATCCTCATGACCCTGCCGTGCAGGATGTGTTATTGCGTATAACCATGCTTAAGCGAGCCGGGAAAAATGTAACCCTCTGCTGGATACCAAGCCATGTTGGAATACGGGGGAATGAGCTGGCTGACCAAGCAGCAAAACGTGCTGCGCGGAGACAGTACTCCCATTCGCTTCCTCTTCCCGCGACACACTTCAGCCAGACAATAAATACATTCTTCCAGGACAAGTGGCAACAATTTTGGGACTCGACCGGCGGAAACAAATTAAGAGCCATCAAGCCAACTCTTGGGTGTTGGGAATCATCATCTAGAGCTTCCCGGAAGGAGGAGGTGGTTCTCGCCAGGATGAGAATAGGCCACACATATGCTACCCACGGTCACCTGCTGCGAAACGAGGACAGGCCGATGTGTACTCGCTGTGATAGCCCACTGACAGTGAAGCACGTTCTTCTGGTGTGCCCCCTATTCTCAGCGCAGCGACGACGATTCTTTGGACGAGAGTTTTCCGCGCTGACGATGGCGGGTCTTCTGGGTGATGGGTCACGCGTGATTCATACTGGACGGTTGTTCGACTTTCTCTCGCAAGTGCGGTTTGATGTTGTTTATCCAGGGAGATCGTAGATACTTCGTATTTCACAATGCATTTCACCCCATGACGTGCCATTCTGACTGATTTCCGCTTGCTTTCACTGTTTGATGATGCGACTTCCATTTCACCGTTTGCCTGACGATGTTGCTTGCATTCCACTGTTTCACTGACGATGTTATGGGCGCTGAATACCGACGCAGTCGATGCGCCCCTAAGCTCCAATAACTAACTAACTAACTGACATATCTGGAATCGGAGAAAATTACTATGTTTCTAGCTTTACGACGCATGAGAATGGAAATAGCGGCCAGAATGGCCAGTGCTTCAGCGGAGTAGATGGAGCAGTTATCTGGTAGACGCTTGGAAAGCCTAAGGTTTGGTCTAGTGATGGCGATGCCTACCTTGGCCACGTGTTTCAACCCATCCGTGAATTCCAGTATTTCGTGCTTGTTTTCATCGGCGAATTTGTGAAAGGTGCCAAGAATTTCCGCCGATGTGATAGCCGATTTCTTCTCCGAGAGCAAGTACTCGACGTTTGGTTGGCTGAGGCTCCAGAATGGCCTTGTGGGCGGTCGAGCTGCAGTGGTTGACATTTTCCTTTTCACGACGGCCAATAAGCACGGGGATGCAATGTCGATGACTTCGTCTAGTATGAAGGGCATATCATTGAAATATATGTACTTTATCTGTATATATGGAATGTTCAGGAAGTTTTAACTATGAAGTAATTAATTCAATATTAAACTCAACCAACATATTCAAATTGTGGCACTGTTTGAAAAGGGCGCTCAATTCACGGAAGCAACTAGCCAATCTGGCCGCATTTGGCACCATGGCCGGGAGGTAGGAGATGTCGGATACAAAATAAATTTGCCGTTGGATTACCAGCAAATATACAATATTAGGGAGACAGTGGTAGTATATATCCTGCGGATGAATATTTTTATATTTGCGTTTTATTTTATGGCTGTGAAGTACCTGTATTATGAGTAAATATTGAAATACATCATTTCCAGATGCTACGATTCCCTCTTGACGCTCCCGAAAATATTATATTTTCTCCACTTTACAAGCGGGTTGTTTACAGTTGCAATAACATCCGCTGTACCGCACCATACGTGGCTCCGTTTTTAAATGTTGCTGTACTCCTACGTGAATAATCCCTACTGTGGGGGGGGAGGGCAATTGATCCTTGTCTTTGAATATCATAGATGCAAGAAAGAACAAAGCATGAATTGTTTACAACATCCAAAAAACCGCAATACATCCAAAATATGCGCATCTGAGACAAACTTGTTTATTGGCTCGCCTGACATATTTCAGCCGTAAATAATGCAATCAGAGCACAAATAATGACGTCATATTTTGAAACGTGGATTATGATTCGTCCCAGGTATCATAAAGGGCCAATCGCTTACTGCAGTTGAAGGTGGCTGACGATATTGATCAGAGCGGTCAAGTGCTCGGAAAATTTGGCATTTGAAGACCGCTGAATTCTTTAATACAACGAAGAATGGCTCTTAGATGCTCCTGGGTTTTAGACATTGCGTGTAAAGAAAGCATACGACCTTCAATATACCAGGAAGTGCTGAGTTGACATAAAAAGTAACGTTAAGGATTATACTTTATTGCTCAACGTTTCGGCCAGGGGCCATCGTCAGGAGTGATATACAAATGTCAAGTTTAGCAATTCAAAAAAAAGCACGCGAGAAAAAAAGCGTGCAAAAGACACGTGGAATGCAGAAAAGCCTCCTCAGTGGTGCAGACACTTAAAGAAACTCCAAACCAGAAACAAACTATGTCAAGATAGAATCCTCTGAGGAAGCCCGAGCCGATGGTCCACATACATATCGATACATACACTCACGCACATATACAGACATAGATCCAATATAACGCGTAATACATACAATATAATTTATGTTTATGTAATTTAAGTGATATACCAAGACGTCGTTTGCGTGTTTAGTTGCGGCCGTAGATTACGTATGTGTAGAGATTCGAGGACCTTTAGATCAGCGTTGTCCCTGGCTGTTGCTAGAATTTCTACTTTGAAGTTTGTGTTAGTGTCGCTGTGTTCCATGTTGGAATGTTTGTCGATCAGGGTTCGACAAACAGCTGTTGTCATCGAGTTTACTTCCGAAGCAGGCCCTTGTCATCCCCATGCCTTCCTGCGTGTCGCATCGAATGGTATAAATGACGTCATCCGGGGTACACTTTAGGGCCGTTTTAATGGTTTGCTGTATATTAAAATCAAAATATTTTCAATTCAATTCACTTTCTAAATCTTCTAATATCGCGTCTGTGCTCTTAGAATCTTGTTCAGCTGTTATTTTATAAGTTTCAGTTAGGCTGCGAATTAGACGACCACCATCACGAAACGCAGCGTTTTAGGGGCACACTTTTTCTCAAATTCTTAGATGACGCGGTTGAGTCATAAATGGCGCAGTTGTATACATAGCTCTCTTGTATGTGCTTCATTTCACACCTTGTGTTCGCTGTCCACGCGTTTTAGTTGAATTTTGTTTTATTGTGTTGTGTTGTGGTGTATCTTGTGTGTAGTTGCACGGTTAGCTGTATATTTTGCTGTCTTGAATTAGTGATATAAATTGAGATGTGTTCCGCATTAGGTATCTAATATGTTGATGCCCGCTTATCCTGTAGATTTGCAGTTTCAGGTCATTTCTGATTTCACGGAATGTCTTTTTCTAGTGCAATGCTTGTGAATGTGCTGAATATGATGTGAACACTTATTTCCTCTGCAAATGCATACTTTTCAGTTGGGAGGCAGCATACCATGCAAAAATGGCCTTGGAGTTTGGTAATATAGCATAAAAGGTCATGTTCCAAATGAAGAAAAAATGATGTAGCATAACCTAAACTAACCTAGCTTAGCCATCTATGCAAGAAAGCAATTTATTTTTGCTAAAATGGAAAATTTCTGAGCATTAAAAAAAATGTTCCAATTCATAAAAACCTAACCTTACCTAACCTATCCTGAACTGTTTTTGAAGAAAACTCAATTAAAAGAAAATCACCCACACCCCCAACTTTTTTATAACTTCCCACAAAACCCTAACCTAGCTGAAATTAACTAAACATAACCCCCATGTATGCTTCATGGAGGTATAATGTGTGTAAAACATGTTCAGTTGTTACCTTAAACTGTAATAATATATCCTACATATTGTGCTTATCCTACATATTGTGATTGAGATAGAGAAGGTGGCCTAAAATTCAGTGTCAGTATCCTAGGGTTTATTTTTCAAAAACATCTGGAAGAATCATCTGGAAAGAAGAGTGTTTTTCAATCAACATGCTTAAGTTTCCAAGAGATGGAAATACATGCAAGACTTGTTGACAAAGTGAAAAAGAGCTGATAGAGTTCATCAAACCAACTCATTAATTTGGTCCAACCACTTTAGACATCAAGACTTAAAAGATCAGTGCAACTATGAGCCACAAGGGCCCTTCTTGGTTGCACTTTGTACACTGAACCAGTTGCCCACCAAATCTGTCAATCAACCCTCCCTGGAATACATAAAAACAAGCCCCCTATTCTTATAATGATTGTCTATGCCGTTTTTAAAGATGTTCAGTGTGTTGCTACTGACAATTGTTCCTGGCAGCTGGTTCCAGTGTTCTACTACCCTGTTGGTGAAGAAAGACTGTCTTAACCCTGTCCTGCTGTGATTAACTTTAATTTTGAATTGATGACCTCTAATTACATCATTTCTGTTAAATTCAAACATTTCCCTGAGATATCCCTGTTCCTGACCATGAACAAATTTAAAAACCTCGATGAGATCTCCTCTCAGCCTTCTATATCTAAGTGAAAACATATTCGATTTCTTCAATCTTCCCGTATGTGCCAGGTTGCCTATACCATTAACCATTTTTGTTGCCCTCTTTTGTACTCTCTCTAAAAGCCAACAATCATTCTCATAACTAGGGGACCAAGCTTGGACACAGTATTCCAAATGTGGCCTGACATATGCACAGTAAAGCTTCCTGATGACCTCCTCACTTTTGTATGACACATTCCTCTGTATCGCCCCAAGCATTCTTAGTGCCTTCTTCCTGGCTTCTTTGGTCTGTTCTGATGCCCCCAATTTTGTGTTCAAAATAACACCTAAGTCCTTCTCCTGCTGAGTCACAGATAGTACTTGGCCATCCATCAAGTATGGCGCCTTCATATGCTGCCTACCTACATGCATGACTTTGCACTTATCAAAATTAAACTTCATTTGCCATTTTTCGGACCACTTCACAAGCTCGTCTAAGTCGTTCTGCAGCAAAAACTGCTCATTGTGCCCTGTTATTGCCCTAAAGATCTTCAAATCATCCGCAAATTTCAAAACCTTACTGCTTAGGCCACATTCAATGCTATTCACAAATATAATGAACAACAGTGGCCCCAGTACCGACCCCTGAGGGACTCCACTAAGAACATTTTGCCATGATGACTTTGTACCATTAAGCATCTTTGTACCACTTTACCTCTGATGATTATGATCCTGGCTATCTGATGCAGCTGAAGCTGATGCTGCAATGGCAATACCTGCCTCTTCCGAAACCTGGTGTCATTCCATGAATTAACCTGCCTACCAGATTTGTATGGTATGAAGTGTTGAATCATTCATGTCTGTTGTGCTTGCTGTATTTTGGAGAATCGTATCCTTGCATAGCTAAATGAAAAACCAGTTCAACTAGTTTGATGCCACTTCAATTCACATGAATATAGCACGACCACCATCAGTAAACTGGGACTGGAGCGTGACGGCCTTGCTGTCGTTGCCGGCTTCGTTGCCTACAAAATGAGGCGTGTCAATACAGCGCTTGGCTGTTCGACGTCTGAAGCACCGGAGGAGCTCCTGACAACTGTGTCCAGCTCTTGGCTCACCACCATCGGTTGCGGCCGGCTCTACGCGCCACAGACCTGGTAGACGGTGCTGGTATACCAGTTGAATTCTTATTTCTGCTCCATCCTGGGCCCAACCTGCACCGGCGAGGCCAGCATTGTGAGGCGCCTGGTAGGCGTCATCAGCAGCCGGCAGCCGAGGCTAGATGTATGTGTGGCACGGAGGCTGACTCGAGTTGGGATGCATGTGCGCATCGGCTGGTTGCACTAGAATTCTGCTCGGCAGAGCGCAGAGGCGGGCATCTAGGCAGGTGCGCCAGCATGTCACCAGCCAGCGATAGGATGTCCACCCTCACTGCCGGTCATCTGTCACCGTCCCTGCTGTGTATCGTGTCGTGTCGCCCGGTTCTGCTCCTTTCTCCGTGTTTGCTGCTGCCGCCGTGACCGCCAGTTAGCGGACTGGCGGCGCCCCCTATGCTCCCCGTCCTGGCGGCACTTGGCACTGCTTTCATGTTACCCGATCCTGCCGTATTGTTAGCGTGTTTTTCTGTTGCGACTGTGACTATTGACGGGTTGGCGGCGATCCCTGTACCGGCCCGTCGTGGCGGCACTTGAAAATGCTCTCGTATCGCCCGGTCCCGCTGTCCTGTTGGTGTGTTTTGCTGCTGCCGCTGTGACCAGGGGCAGACTAGCGGCGCTCACCATGCTTGCCCGTTCTGGCTGCACTTGGCACTGCTCTTGGCTCTGGCAGTGCTATCTGGCAGGTGTGACGTATGCCACTTCATTGTCGCTTGTATCTATCATTTGGCCTATGAACATTGATTGGAAAGAACGACATGCAAAGTCCCTTTGCTCCACGAACTTTGATTGAGATCATTCATTCATGCTCTGAACCGGAACCAGCACAGAAGCCGACTAGGTCGACTACGCCGACGCGTAGGAGCGTTTTGGAATGATCCAGATCTAGTCCTGAACGCATTGCTTGGGAATGCCACCAATACATGCCTGGCCGCTTTTGGAGCCCCATGTTTCCAGTCCGTCCGTCGAATGTAGCCTACTAACTAGAGTTAAATTTTGCTTACTTTTGAGAGGCGTCAGCCCCCTTTAAGACTGACTCGAGCCCACCTTCCCCAATAATTTCATATTTTAACATGTGGCGCTAATGTGGCCTCTTGACTGAAGGTCTTCCTGTTACCTCCAGGCATTGCGTCCCCCAAATCATTTTCTGAAAGTTCCACCCCCGTTGCTGAGCTGGCACGGGGGCTTACAGATGCCCCATAAAAGGAATGTCTGCCTCTCACGTGCTCCCTATGGTACTGTCGATCTGAGAATAAAAATTGTCACCTTCCTTGACATCTAAATCAGGGGCGTTGCCGCATATAGACGGGGATGAAAAGGAGTTTCGGTTAATTACTTTTGTCATGCAACACCACAAGTAAATTTGATACAGATTGGGGCTCTCCCCCCACCCCCTCCACCTGGTTCCATCATGGCGACGACCACGCCTCAGATACGTCCTTACTGCATCCCGCCGAGGTAAGATGTTAATTCTCTGCCGTATCTGACTTGTCCTACCTCCCCTTGCACGCTATTTCGGGTATAATATGCGCATGAAAGGTATTGGAGATCCTTTCCGGGACTATGACGCTCTAAGTTTTGCACCTAAACCTCCTAAACCCTCGTTTTCTCCCCCCTAGTGTACATACGTTGCGTGTCTTCGAAGCGTGTAAGCGGCTGGCCCATGTTAGGTGTGTACCCCTGATGACGTCATTTAAGGACCTGCGCAAAAAGCTGCGCAGTAGGGATGACGCCACCTGGTATATATCGCCTTGTTCCGAAGTCAGGCTCGCTTGGTCTGACTTCCAGATTTCCGACTAGATGACGTCCCAGGCGCGGATGTGGGTGTACATTTTCAGGGTTTGTGCATAAACAAGCTGTTACTCGTCCACAAACTTGTCGTATTAGGTAACTGAACCTACTCTGTTTGTTTATTGATATCATAAATTGGTCCAATCTACAGACTAAAAGCTTTCAGATCAACGTAATTAGTATGCCCTGACCCCGCCATTGGGATGTCATGACGATTACTTCCCGCTAGTGCACGCGTGAAACCGCCTAATCTGAACCCTGTATGGTTGAATTTTGTGTCCAAATTGGCTCTTGTATCTGCCAGGCGTAAAGCAGCGCTTTGGCGGGTGATTTTTAATCGATTTAATTTTAATGTGGTAGCAGCACAGCTGTTATGTCCTGAAGTGGAGTAGAGTCGTGTTTGTGTCTACTAGAAGTCTGCTTATAGGTGTGGCGTTGAGGGATTCTGTGGCTGCTCTGATGCAGTTGCTTTGGATGGCTTCTCACTTTTACTCTGGTTTTCTGAAATGGTGACAAAGATTTGCTGTTGCATTCTAGGATGGTAGTATGATTGATTTGTAGAGCCGTTGTAGTGTTTTCCTGTCTCCGCCCCAATCGGTGCCTGTCGGCTGGCCTTCCTTTACTGACATTAAAGCGCGCCGAGCGAAGGCCCGGTGAACCGACGGGGGTGTTATGTCAGCGGTCACGGCAACTGTCCATAAACCATGACGACCGTGGCAACCGTCAGCACGTTGTGTGCGAGCGGCCACGCCTGCCACCCAGTTCGACGACAGGCTGCCGGCCACAGACGGTCAGTACGTGTCCGGCTGCCGGTACGGACCTCCAAGGCAGCCGCGCCAGCCGGGGATACAGCCGCGCTAGCCACCAAGCGAGCCTAACCGGTCATCAAGGTGACTTTGTCTCTTGCGATGGCAGTGATATGGCCGATAGCCATGGTGACCTGGTGTGGGGCAGCGCTGGTGTGGAGTGACGCTGTGCCGACCAACACCACGTATGTCGGCAGGTCGGACGCGTTCTCCAGTAGCCGGTCGTTGGAGAGGGACATGCCCTCGCGTGTCATGTGCGCCGCTCTCTGCGACCGCCACGCGCCTGACTGCGACGGCTTCACCTACGTCAACGGCTCTTGCCGGCTCTTCCCCGGGACCTGCACCACGCAAACGCTCAACAGCACCTCCGAGGCGGTCAGCCACGTGCGGCTTCCCCTGCCAGAGCCAAAGTGGGCCCCATGTCCGGATGACTGGCTCGGAGTCGAAGACTACTGCTACGTCTACAAGACCGACCATGTCAACTGGCACGAGGCCAAGCAGCGATGCGCTAACCTGCAGCCGGGAGGCCGGCTCGCCGTCATCCCCAACATTGACGCCTTGAGGGCACTGGAAGCGATGGGCAATATTGCCTGGATCGACGTGTCGGACGAAGTCAGCGAAGGCTCCTACCAGACGTCGGACGGCTCTGCAGCGTGGTTGGGCTGGTATAATGGGCAGCCTGACGACGATTCTCACATACAGAACTGCGTAGTAATAATGGATGGGGGAATGTGGGATGACCTATGCGCATCCTATCTTAACTTCTTTTGTGGCGTTCCACGCACAACCTGCTGGCCGGAGCCGTCGGCCTAGTGGGCAGCGTAGCTGTGTGTAACCGTGCGGTCTTGGGTTCAAATACCGCCACACGCGTGAGATTTCGGGTTTTCGCGATCCTCCGGCGTGCTTGATGCTAGATTGCCCAAACAGTAACACGCATGACAAAGAACGGCATGTGCTCCTTGTCTCCTCCCCAGCAGCTGCTCACTAACCCTCCCCGTTGTCAATAGTTGTCAATGGCACCCACGAAGCTTAACACATAACCTGATGGGAAGCACCCCTTACAGTGATCCAAGGCCTGCTATAATCAATCGAAAAGCACCCCTGAAAATGTATGCGCTTCTCCACCAATCCGCTGTGATGCATAGCATGGGTCTCCGATCGTAGTATCGTCATATCGACGGTGACGGTGGTGAACGCGATGTGTGGTGTGCAGACACGCATCGATGCATCTCCCAACCCGCTACTCTGCATCGCCTGTTCTTTCCGACATGCGAGTGTGCATCAGAGCTGACTTGCGTGTTGCTTGGTGTTCTGCGGAGCTGCGCTGTACCTTATCGTCGGCCTCATGGGCCTGCCTGAGGCTGGATATCTCTCACCATACCACGGGTGTCTAGATCCAAAAATGTTCAGCTTCAATATGGAACATTGCCAATGGCAGAAAACAACCCTTCGAGTTAAGCATCTCGAGGTCGGACCATGGGCTTGCTACGAAAAAGGCATCGGGCTGGTTCTCCCCCAGTCCTCTCGTACAATGACCGGCCGGTTGATGGGCCAATGACTGCATGCAATATGCATACCTGGAATGCAATGCATGCAATATGCATGCCTTTTCTGAAGTATCTGCATCTGAGCACCATAATGATACTTTTATTTGGAAAGGTACATTTGTTTTTTTCCCCGTCGCATGCCTTCTCTTACACTTTCTGACGACGACAAATCATATAATATACTCTCATCTCTCGGTGAGCTATGGAACGATATTTGATTTCCAATTTTGATTCGTCCGAGATCTGTCTGGTTGATATCCATTGTTGGTTCCTGTGACAAATAAATACTTAGCATGTAGTTCACCTGCTTGAAATCTCCAATCTACTTGGGGAACATTGTTGACATCAGCTGACCCGGAAGTGGAATGGGGAACGCCTGAAGCCATGTTTCCTCGGTGCTGCCCAGTACGTTGTACGCTTCATTGCGTTGCGATTTCTGCTTGAATAAATCGTTTCTGTCAAGTTCGATGGTTTTACTACAGAGTGTTTTGGGCGTGAATCTTCATTCGATATGCCCAATTGGGGAACAAGACATGACTTACCAGGACACAACAATGAACTGGAACACACCTGCATTCTATTTCAAAACAAAACCGAAAACAAAGTTGTGTGTATTTAACCATTCACAAGTTCAGACCTGCGACATTGGCATCGGAAAATACGCCAATGTTCTGATGCTAAGGGAATTCAGTCCACTTTAGGGCATATGTGAGTTCTGGGTAAGTAAGAGCGTCTTGGTACTGGACGAATGCTAATAAATTTAAGATAGCATGAGAAAGTTTTGCTTTCAGAACAAAACGATTCTTATATGTTTATTCTCGCCCGTGCTATACGTTGCTTGTATCCGGGCAGCTTGATCTGCGCACTGATGATTAGTATATTTCCTTATATACAAACACACACACACACACACACACACACACACACATATATATCTATATATATATATATATATATATATTACGCATATACTTCTATTATGAACGAGGAAGTTATGCTCTAAGTATAAGCTAATGCTTTTACTCTTATACTCGCCCTGCTATAATTTGTATCCGGGCAGCTTGTCTAACACAGATTATTAGCTTATTTCAATATCCACACACCCACACACACACTCACACACACACACACACACACCCACACACACAGACACACACACACACATAAACACACATACACTCACTTACATGCACCCCACCCACCCCTCTCGCAAGCGAACATATGTGTGTGCATACCATCTCACATAAATATCGAAACGCAAGAGCGAAATATCGGTGATAGAGGAACCAGCGCACTCCGTATCGACGGACCGAGTCAACGGGGAATGCCCTCGGAAAGATGTTGATGGACACCCTTGGCTGGGCTAATGTGAAGGGCTTCTAGATCGATGGAGGGCACCCGGATAATTTGAAGGGCCCTTGGGTTGACGGAAAGGGACCCGAGCCAATATGAAGGGCCCCTGAGCTGGCGGCTGGGCCGAAGCCGACGAAAGGCACCTGCCCTGATGTTGAGGGCACAAGCATTTGAAAAGGGCCTGCAGTTTGGCTCTGAGTCGCTTTTGCTCACGATGATTGAGAGAGGCTCAGAGCTGACAGCGGCCCTCAATCCGAGAAGGAGGCCCCGAGTTAAGGGAAACGATCCGAGCCGAAATGGAATGGCTCCCGGTGCCACGGAAAGGGCCTCTGAGACTATGGGTGGGTGCCATTCGGGGATGGGTCTCTACGTTATTAATATGAGTGTATCGCGGGCATGCATTCGTGTTGAATTGAGTGCTGGTGGTGTGAGGTCTACAATGCTCCTACTAGTTTTGTGGCGTACAGATATTAAAACAGCAATTAAAAGAGTTCTGGGTCCTTTTCAATCAGAAGCGATGGAAGCGCCAAGGTGATGCCCCCTTTTTGCAGAAGGCCTCAAGCTTCTGTCTTTGATGGTTAGAGCTACTATAGTCTAGCAGGATGTGGCCTATGGTAATTGTGGTGTTCAGGTGTCGCAATGAGGTGTTGTATATTGGTCATACTCTAGTTGAGGCTCTGTAGGTTTAGTACAACCAGTTCTAAGTCTAGTGAGGAAGACTTCCTTTTGTCGGTGAAATTAGTGTGCAGTGTTTGATGTGCCTACGGTTGGCTTGATGTGGTTGTGGTTGGATCTGTGTTGTATAGAGTTGTATTGTGTCCATGTCTTCTGGTGATGCTGACGTATGTGACGTTGTAGGAGTGTTTTAGGAGTGTAATAGGACTGTATTAGGAGTGTCGACGCAGCCTAAAGCACAAATCCACCGGAGGAGTGTTTTGTAGTCGTCTACCTAATATTCCATATTGGGGTAAGTGTTCAATACTAGGGCTTACTTTGCGAACCGATCTGCTTCTTCATTATCTAGGATGTTGGCGTGGCCCGGTATGCAGGGGAACGCTCCCATTCCCATCCCGGTATACATTCCTGCTCCCTTTCCCATCCATAATCCATACTTTCATAGACCCCTTCCCCGGTCCACTTCCCAGGGATTCTCTGGTCCCGCAGCAGTGCCGGTCCCCTTCCCAGGTCCTTTCCCCGGTCCCCTTCCCCGGTCCCCTTCCCCGGTCCCCTTCCCCGGTCCCCTTCCCCCGTCCCCTTCCCCGGTCCCCTTCCCCGGTCCCCTTCCCCGGTCCCCTTCCCCGGTCCCCTTCCCCGGTCCCCTTCCCCGGTCCCCTTCCCCGGTCCCCTTCCCCGGTCCCCTTCCCCGGTCCCCTTCCCCGGTCCCCTTCCCCGGTCCCCTTTCCCGGTCCCCTTCCCCGGTCCCCTTCCCCGGTCCTCTTCCCCGGTCCCCTTCCCAGGTCCCCTTCCCAGGTCCCCTTCCCCGGTCCCCTTCCCCGGCCCCATTCCCCGGTCCCCTTCCCCGGTCCCCTTCCCCGGTCCCCTTCCCCGGTCCCCTTCCCCGGTCCCCTTCCCCGGTCCCCTTCCCCGGTCCCCTTCCCCGGTCCCCTTCCCCGGTCCCCTTCCCGGGTCCCCTTCCCCGGTCCCCTTCCCCGGTCCCCTTCCCCGGTCCCCTTCCCCGGTCCCCTTCCCCGGTCCCCTTCCCCGGTCCCCTTCCCCGGTCCCCTTCCCCGGTCCCCTTCCCCGGTCCCCTTCCCCGGTCCCCTTCCCCGGTCCCCTTCCCCGGTCCCCTTCCCCTGTCCCCTTCCCCGGTCCCCTTCCCCGGTCCCCTTCCCCGGTCCTCTTCCCCGGTCCCCTTCCCCGGTCCCCTTCCCCGGTCCCCTTCCCAGGTCCCTTTCCCCGGTCCCCTTCCCCAGTCCCTTTCCCCGGTCCCCTTCCCTGGTCCCCTTCCCCGGTCCCCTTCCCGGCTAGGGTAAATCAGTCGCAGCTTTAGCGTTCGAGATGTGCTGACTCCATATTTACTTTGGGTCCGCAGAATAGCTCTTCAAATGTTACACATAATTGAATGCCATTTTTCATTCTGTGGAAATTCAAGATGTGCAGCTGCTCAATGGATGTCCATCCATGGTGTAAAAAGCGTGTGCAAAACTTCTGTCTTGTAAGGTCCACTCCCCTAAAAGATTCACTTCGTTAGGATACACCTGGTGGACAAGTAGACGCGTCTGGTGTTACATGTGCTAGCCTGATGTCCGACAAATCACAACCAACCATGGCCGACGGAATTTAGTGTACGGTAGGTAGCTATGTCTACCCCTCGTAACTGAATTACTACATGTCCGGTCACAGGACACATGAAAGTGAGACCGCTGAAGATGGCTCCAATGTGGTAAGTTACATGCTCAGGTGCACGCAGGGCGTTGGTGGATCTAGTCGTGTGGCCGAAGCGTGGCGTACCGCACCTGTCGTCCCCTCCTTGTGTGCAGACATCAGGTGGTAGTCATTGTCGGGACTGACCTGATCTACACGTGCATTAACCTAGTTCTGCGTTATACTGACTGTATTCTTTCGGTGTGATTCCAGGTTAAATTCAGGAGCATTCAGGTTGTGTGCTTAATATAATTATACAACTGAATATCGTTTGATCATGCTCCTTGATTAATAACGACCAACGAGAGTCAAGAGTCGAACAGCCCAGAACATGTCTCAAGCAACCCTCAAGTGTGAGGCGGTCGGCTGTGGGGAAATCAAGAGGGCTGCTGACCTCCAACATGCAATGCCCTGATGCAACTTCATCAGACGAACGTACACGAGTCGAGCGTGCGCCAGAGGCCCCCGAAAATCAAACGCCCATCTCTACAGCAGGGTATCGGGGAAGACGACTGGGTGGCCTTCACTCGGCGATGGGGGGGGTGTTCAGTAATAGCACTGACATGGGCCCTGCGCAGGTCACCGCCCAGTTGCTTGCATGTTGCGAGCCCGTGCTAGAAACAGCTATACTCCGTGAGGACCCCGACATCGCCAGCAAGAGCGCAGAGGACGTCATGAACGCAATGAAGCGACTGGCAGTCCACAACGTAGCACTTAGTGCCAGACGAGCCACACTACTCAACGCCAACCAGGAAGGAGGGGAACATGTGTGCCAATATGTAGCACGTCTCCGCGGCCTGGCGCACGTGTGTCAGTGGACTAAAACGGCCCAGTGAAGCTCCGCAGAGTGTACCGGCATATTGAGTGTGGACTACACAGACGAAATCGTCCGGATGGTGCTGTTGAACGGTCTGGCGGATGACGAGATCAGAAAAGAAGTACTCGGGACCGAGGATATAGATAGCAAGACCCTCTGGGAAACTGTCGCATGGTGGACAGCAAGGAAACAGCCGCACCGGCCATGTCAACAGACGGTCCACGCGTGGCGGCAAGCACTTACAAGAAGTCGGCACGGCAAACCCACAAGCCACCGCAAGGCCACGAAGAACAAGAGAAACTGAAGATAAAATTCAGATGCAGGTGCGGCTGCCTCACACCTCAGTTCGCAGGATAAGAGGAAAGTTGAAGCAGTTCACAACG
>JAOTOM010001571.1:0-73146 GCA_034440615.1 Ashinkailepas kermadecensis | reverse complement strand
CAGAATATGAGAGGAGGCCCTAAAACGGAAAAGGAAGCCAGTGGATATGAGATGAGGTTTCGGAGACGCAAAAGCAGGCCCCAAACAGGTGAGGTTCCACCGAGATAGAAAATGACGATCCAGAGACGTGGCAAGAGGCACCTAATTGGGAAGAGAACGACACAGGATTGGAAATGAGACTCCATGATGAACGAGGAGGCCCCTAAAATAGGAGAGAAAGGCCATTGGATACGAGAGATGGCTCCCAGGCGGAAAAGAAGGCTCGAAGACGGCTAAGAAGGTCCCCGGGAAATAACAAGGCCACTAAGATAGGAAAGGTTGCCAGTAATTTGGCAGAGGAGGCGCCTGGGGGGGAAGAGGGGTCCACCAGGAGATAAGAGACCACCCCTAAGATGGGTAAAGATCGAATCTACACGCAGAGCAGGAGGCCCCAAGACGTGAGAGGAGGCCCCTAATTTGAAAAAGAAGGCCTCTAGAAGAGAAATGAGCCATCTGCCGGACTCGAGAGGAGTCCCTCAAGAAGGAGTAGGTCTCCAGGACCAAATGAGACCCCGAAAACCGGAAAGAGTTCCCAGGAAATGAGAGGAGGCCCTTAAGATAGGATTGGTAGCAGGTATGGAAGAGGTGAGGTTTCCAAAATTGAAGATCCCTCAAAACGGGTAAGGCTTTGCCATGATAAAGGAGGAGGCTCACGAGGCGTGGCAGGAGGCCCCTAATTTGGCAGAGAATGCCCCTCGAAGATGAGAGGAAGCCCCATGCCTTGTTAAAGGGTCCCCAGAATGCAAGAGGAAGCCCTCCAAGACGGGATAGGAAGACCATTGAATATGGAGGAGGGTAGGACACACAAGTAGACGTCGAAAACCAGTAAAAAGGCTCTAGGAAATGAGACGAGGCCCTTAAGACGCGACAGGAGGCCTATAATTTGCAAAAAGAAACCATTAAGAAATAGTAGGAGTCGTGTCTGGGTACTTTAAAATCACGATATGGGCCCCAAAAGATCCGGCGGGGCACCCGCAAATTATGCTGAGCCTGGGGTACCAAAAATTCACGCCCGGACCACGAAAACATGCCAGGGGCACGACAGGTCGTACCGTGCCCCAACAGTCTGATTGGGACCAAAACAAATGAAGCCGGAGCAACGAAAAACAATCCGGACATGGATAATCGCTTTGGGGGCCCAACAATGACGCCAAAAGCCCCCAAAGCGCATTGGAGCCCCAAAAAGTGTCGAGGCCGCTATAGCTCGCGCTAGGGATCCAAGAAAATGACGTCGGGGCCCAAAAGATCACATTGGACTAAAAAAAGTCGCGTCGCAGCCCTTGAAAATCACACTGGAGGCCCAGAAGGTCGCACCGGGGCCCCAAAAGTTGCAGCTGCCCCAAAAATCAATCCTTAACCGGAATGTCACTCTGGGACAAAAAAAAACTCCTTAAGTGGCCGCAGTGCTATATCAAAGGGGCAAATGCCCCCTCCATCCTGAGATGGATAAGCTCCCAAGAATCGTGCCGGGGCCTCAAAAATCGCGCTGGGACCACCAAAATTCGCGTCGGTCCACCAGAATTCGCGTATGGGTCTCCAAATAAATACGGCGAGCCCCGGAAAATTCGCTCCGAGGCCCGAAAAATTACAACAGGAACCGCCAAAATCGCGTTGGGTCCACAGCTAAATACAACGCGTCCCACAAACTCGAACCAGGCACCTCAAATATCGCGCTCGGGACCCACAATTCCCATCGGTAGTCCCGTCGAGGCTCTCAAAAATTGGCGTCTAGGGCCACACGTAAGCACAGTGTAACCACAAACACCGGATCGGTATCCGAAAAAATCCAGCTGGAGCCCTCCAAAATAAGGAGGGATTCCAACAACTAAATGCCCAGGTAAAAAAAATGGCTCTGGAGCACCGAACATATTATCAGATGCCTTCACAAATTGCGTACGCCACCGAAAAACAAACCGGATGTCGAACAATCGAGGTGGGATACAAAAACATGGCGCCAAGGGCTCGAGAAATCAGGCCGGGATTCGGACTTTAAAAAAAAAAACAGAAAGGCTTCACAAAAATCGTATTGAGCCCAGAAAACTGGGGTTGGGTCTCCGGAACTACGCGCCTGGGCGCGATAAGCCTCTCTGGGACCTAGAAACATCGTACCGAAGCCCAAAAATTGTACTGGGGCCCCACAACTGTGCGTCAGAAGCCCAAAATAGACACCTCGGGACCCTAAGAGCACAACGGGGGCCGAAAATACAACTGGCCCTCCAAAGCGCACAGAGTCTCACAAAAAGCGACAGGGCCTTAACACATGCGTTGCAGCCATAAATATACATACCGGGAGGTCTAAAAAATACACCGGAAGCTCTCAAGGCACACAGGGGTCATGATAACGCACAAGGGCCTGAAAAAGTGGCTGAGGCCGCAAAAGGCAACATGGTTCCAAAACTAACAAAAAGACGGGGCGCTAAATAAACACATCGGGGTCTTCGAAAAAGCCCTGACACGTCAAAAAAAAACCTCGGCGCACAAAAATGCAACAAACCCTAAAACGAGCAGGGGGTTCGAAAATGTTTTAGGCCCCTAACAAAAATGGATTGGAGCCATAATACACAATCATAGAGCAAGAAAGACGCAATGGGTCCAAAAAAATGAATGCTGAGGCAGGGCCTCGGTTCGGTAGCCAATCTGGGAGGATAGCAGCAAAGATATGAAGTGCATCAAAGCTCAGCGGAAACCGCATTTCATTACTACCAGAAAATGTGGGAAGTAGGAAACTAATGATCGAATTTAATAAATCGACTTTTCGCAGCGAACGCCCATACGAAGCATTCCATCACGTAAAATATGGCGCAAGTGTATCATGTGACAGCAACTAGCAAAACGCAGAAGGCCTCGCAGAGGCCGTAGCATCGCACGAAGTGTGGCGAATGCACCGAATACGAAAGATGG
Source organism: Ashinkailepas kermadecensis (assembly GCA_034440615.1). Taxonomy (NCBI): domain Eukaryota; kingdom Metazoa; phylum Arthropoda; class Thecostraca; family Neolepadidae; genus Ashinkailepas; species Ashinkailepas kermadecensis. The sequence goes on along the minus strand of JAOTOM010001571.1, from coordinate 70,206 downwards.
GTGTGCACGTGCACTGACGTTGCCGTCGTGGCGACCGGGTGCTATGAACTGGAATGCCTGAAATTGTGAAATTTTGTATTTTAAAGTGGTGGGTAATACATTTTAAATTGAAGTTGTGGGCCTAATACATCTTCGAAACACTGCTCGTTTTAGGGCTTTGTTGCTTTTTTGTGCACCGAGTATGTTTTACGTGGCAGGGCGTTTTCGAAGATCCTGATGTGTTTATTTAGCTCCCGGTCGTTTTGTACGTTTTGGAACCATGTTGTCTTTTGTGGCCCAGCCTCTTTTTCAGGCCCTTGTGCGTTCTCATGGCCCCTGTGCGCCTTGCGAGCTTGCAGTGTATTTTTTTAGAGCTCCCGGCATGTTTATTTAGGGCTGCAACGCATGTTTTAAGGCCCTAACGCTTTTTGGAAGACTCGGTGCGCTTTGGAAGGTTAGTTGTATTTTCGGGCACCGTTGTACTCTTAGGGTCCGGCTGTGTATATTTGGGGCTTCTGATGCACATTTGTGGGGCCCCAGTACGATTTTGGGGCTTCGGTGTGATTTTTCTGGGTCCCAGCGCGACTTATCGCGCCCAGGCGCGTGGTTCCAGAGACCCAACGCCAGCTTTCTGTGCTCAACGCGATTTTTTGTGGATCTTTTCTGGGTTTTTATGTCCGAATCCCAGCCTGATTTTTCGAGCCTCTGGCGCCATGTTTTTGCATTCCACCTCGATTTTTCGAGATCCGGCATGCTTTTCGGTGCCATACGCAATTTTTGAAGGCATCTGGAAAAAATGTTCGGTGCTCCAGAGCCATTTTCCTGATCCGGACATTTATTTGTTGGAATCTCTCCTTTTGTGGAGGGCTCCAGCTTGATTTTTTGGGATACCGATCCGGTTTTGTGGTATAGGTGTAATTTCAGCAGTGTGAGGTAACTTATCAAGGTACCCAAAGAAAACCTTAGAACTGGGTGGTGGAGTTAGGGTTGAAATCCGACCAATCAGAAACCATAGTGGTAGATTAGGCCCCTCCACAGGACAATTTATTTGATAACTAATTATATTATTTCGAAATGTTCCCTTCGACAAAATAGCGGTCGAAATCCAAGGACTTGTTAAAGGGCGTAGGTGTTCTATCCCCTCCTGTCTTCCTCTTCCGATGGGTCACAAACACGCACCAGCGGCGGGCAAGGCACTTAGTATTGTACGAACGCAAGGCACAAATCCGGCGCTCTAACACCGGTCCGCTCTCGACTCCTCACGCCACCCGACTCCCGCCGGCCGGCCGGGGTCACCGGATGACCCCTCTGCCGGCTGGGCGTGAAACCCCGAGTTCCTCACTCGGCCGCTAGATGGGCTGTGCTCAGGACACAACACCCCACCCCCTTAAACACATCTACATCTCCTCAATCAGACGTTTGGGCGTTCGCGTGGCCCTGTCCGATCGCCGAGGCCGTGGGACGCCCGGTCCCACCGATACCGCGGCACCACGCGCAATCCCCGCCGGCGGCACTCGCATTGGCGGCTATCTCCGCATCAGCTGCACGGCCACCAGCGTCAGCGCCGTAGGCCGAGCGGTTCCAGCCGCCAGCACCGCTGCTTGCGTCACGTCTGTCGCCACCTGCCGCACTGCTGCTGCGGTCGCCGACGCCACGGGAAGCCTCCGGGGTCCCGTCCTCCTCGTCTTCCGCGCCCGCCAGCTGACCGCGCTCGCCATCCGTGGTGGTGGCATTCTCGCTGCCCTCGCCGTCGTCTGCGCTCACCACTCGCCGTCCCCTGCCGCCCTCCGGGGCATGAGCGCTCGGCGCACGCTCGCCGGCGTCCGCGCAGTCGCCACCGCTACGGACGATCTGCGGTGCCGCGATCGCGGGCTCGCGAGCTGCAGCAGCCACACGTGTCCAGCCTGGTGGCGCACCATGTCCGCGCTCCGGTCGCTGTTCTCCGTTGTCGCCTCGATCCGTGGCGGGTGCGTCACCTCGCTGCTCCGCCGCCAGCAGTTGGTCAACGTGGCGAGACCAGATAGCGTGCCCCACGTCCACTTCGTAGGACACGGGACCGGGGCGTGCGACAACTGTCCCGCGCACCCACTTACTCGCGCCGGTGTAACACCGCGCCCACACGGCGGCTCCTAGCCGAAATTCTCTCAACCTGCCACCTGCTGATTCCTGCAGCCGCTGGCCGGCCTCTTGTAGGGCTGTGTCCGCACTCGGCACCAGCAGGTTTAGCCGTGTGCGGATGTCCCGGCCGTACAGTATTTCTGCTGGCGTACGCCCTGTGGCCGCATGCGGAGTCGCCCTATAGGCCATCAGTGCGCGGGCCAACGCGAGGTCCACTCCGCCGCCCGCAGCCACGGTCGTCCTCAGGGCGTTCTTCAACGTGCCGACCGCCCGCTCCGCTAACCCGTTTGATGAGGCGTGGTACGGAGCGACGCGAACGTGACGAATGCCGTTGGCTCGCATGAAAGTGGCGAACTCGTGGCTGGCGAACTGAGGGCCGTTGTCAGTCACTACTTGCAGTGGCAGCCCCAGCCGAGCGAACATGTCCCTCATTACGGCCACTGTCCGGCTGGCCGTCGTTGTCTTCATCGGTACCGCCTCCAGCCACTTGGAATAGCTGTCCACGACGACGAGGAAGCTACAGCCCAACATCGGGCCCATGAAGTCGGCATGGATGCGCTGCCATGGCCCGCTGGCGGGCTCCCAGGCGTGCCGAGCCGCGTGAGGGGCGCTGCCCTCCTGGCGACGCAGGCGTCGCAGTCGCGCGCCAGCGCCTCGAGCTCGGCGTCCAGCCCCGGCCACCAGACGAACCGCCGCGACAGCTGCTTCATTTTCGTGGATCCGAAGTGTCCTTCGTGCAGCTCCTTCTTCACGGCACTCCTAAGCCCACGCGGCACCACGACCCGACCGCCCCAGAGCACGCAGTCGGCGTCTGTGGAGAGTTCCTCTTGTCGAGTCTTGAACGGGACAAGGTCAGGGTCCACCACCGCCGGCCAGCCGGATCGCACCGCCGCCAGTACTCGGGCGAGCACTGGATCCCGCCGCGTGGCCGTGGCGATGTCGCGTGCAGTCAGACCTGGTCCCTCGTCCGCGACGAAAAGCACGCAGCCACTGCCATGCTCCGCCTCCTCTTCTGCCGCCGCCCGCTCGTCCGCCGGGTTGGAGACCGGCAGCCGCGACAGGGTGTCCACTACCCTCATCGCATCGGTGCGACGTAGCTCCACCCGGTACTGATATGCAGCCAGCTGGAGCGCGTAGCGCTGCATACGTGCCGCGGCCAGGCACGGCAGCTCCCGGTCAGGGCTTAAGATCCGTGACAGAGTCCTGTTGTCCACCACCAGGGTGAAAGGCCGCCCGAAGACAAACTGGTGGAACCGTTTGACCCCGAAGGACACGGCCAGTGCCTCCTTCTCCACTTGGGCGTACTTGCGCTCAGTGGGGCTCAGGGTCCGGGAAGCGTATTGTACTGGTCGTTCCATCCCGTCCGGCATCGCCTGGAGCAGAGCCGCTCCCAGGCCGGTTGAGCTGGCGTCTGTGACCAGCCGCAGAGGCAGAGCCGGATCGTACCGCACCAGAATCGGTGCTGTTACCAGCATCTGCTTTATGCGGGTCACGGCCGCTGAGCACGCTTCGGTCCACTTCCACTTCACGTCCTTCTTCAGCAGAGCGTACAGCGGAGCCAGGACCGCCGCCAGGTTTGGCAACAGCCGCTGGTAGTAGCTGATGGAGCCGATCAGAGACTTCAGCTGGTGGACGTTCTGCGGTTCCGGTGCCCGCTTGATGGCGCTGGTCTTCTCCTCCAGAGGGCGCAATCCTGTTGCCGACACCCTCCACCCGAGGTACACCACCTCATGCAAATCAAACTCGCACTCTTCCTTCTTGAGCCGCATTCCGTTGTCCTCCAGTCGCGTTAGGACCCTGTCCAACCGCTGGAGTAGCTCACGGTCACCGTCTGCCGTGACGAGGATGTCGTCGAGGTAGCTCACAACCCCGGGGAGACCATCCAGCACACGGTCCATGATGGCCTGAAACACCGCCCCACAGATGCTGATGCCGTAGGGCAGCCGGTTCATACGGAACGCACCTCGGTGCGTGGTGACTGTCGTCACGTCCTTGGATTTGTCGTCCAGCTCGCACTGCAAATATGCGTTCCGACAGTCCAGCTTGGCAAACTTCTTGCCCTTGATGCTGGCGAAGAGCGCCTCTGGCGTGGGCATCGGGTACTTCAATGGCTCCAGCTGAGGGTTGACTGTGATCCGGTAGTCTGCACACAGTCGCACTCCATCTTGCTTGGGGATAGGCACCAGAGGTGTGCCCCAGCCAGAGAAGTCGCCAGGCTGCACCTTCTCTGCTATGCCCTGGCTAACCCATCTGTCCAGCTCGCGTTCGATGGCATCCTGGAGGGCGAAGGGCACAGGCCTGGCCCGCCGGTACACTGGCTGGGCCCCCGGCTTCAGCTTCAGTGACACCTTGGTGGGAATCCTGCCCAAGTCCTCCCCGAACACACTCTGGTGTCGTTCAATCACCTGTTGCAGTGTCAGCCCGGGCATCACTGGGCAAACCGCAGGTGCATCAAGCTCTGCCCTCTTCTTCAGCACCTTGAGCCACTCCCGTCCCAGCAGAGGGCGGTGTGGACCGATGTCCGACACCACCAGACGCAGGCGCACAGACTGGCCACCTGCCTGCACCAGCACCTCCCCCTCGCCCCGCAGGCGGATGGTCTGGCCTGTGAATGAGGTCAGTCGCAGCCGACAGGGTCGCAGCTTGAGGGCAGGGGAGGGCTGTGCAGTTGCTGACAATGCTGACTGGAGACCCAGTGTCCACTAGCATGGTTAGATGCTGCCCGTTGACCCGGACCTTGGCATACTCCGCCCCTTCGGGCAGAACGGCATTCACTTGCCAATCGCCAGCTTCGGTCTCCTCGCCACTGCTCTGCTGCACTAGCTTCACCTTGCTCTGCTGATGGCAGTTGCGACGCATATGTCCAATCCGTCCACACTCGAAACACCGCAGACCCTGACCCTGCTCTGCCCTGCTTCCTCCGGGCAGTCCCGCTTCCAATGACCGTACTGCCCACACTTGAAGCAGGCCTTCTTGTCCGATGTCAGTGCCCTACCTGGCGCTGGTTTCGGCCGTCGCTGTGGCTGAACTGCCTGAACCTGCTGTTGTGGCTGGTACACCGCCACACTGGCCTGCTGCATCTCCAGTACCAGCTTTTGCGTCTGCTCAGCTGCCCGCGCCAGGGCAGCCACTTCCTGTAGGGTCAACCCATCACCCTTCTCAGCAGCACGCTGGAGCAGCTTCTCCTGCAGGCGAAACCTGCTGCCTGCGATGGCCTGATCCCTGAGCGCGTTTGTGAGCTGCTCTCCAGGGAAGTTACACCTCCCTGCCGCCAACCGCAGCCGTGCGAGGAAGCCTTCAAAGGATTCCCCTCTTGCATCCGTATGCGCCGGAACGCCATCCTCTCAGCGATGGCGTTACGCTCTGGTGCAAGGTAGGCCCGTAGCTTGAGACGCATGTAGCATACTCCCTTGCACCCCGTGAGGTGCTGGCAGCGTGGTATATACCTCCTGCATTTCAGGACCCAGCAGGTGCAGGAGCACTGCCGTCTTCCGCCCCTCAGCCACAATGTCCAGTGCAGCCAAGTAGATCTCGACGCTGTGCAGCCACCGCTCGAAGTCATGGCCGATCTGATAGGGTGACACCCCCGGCAGACCCAGAGCAGCAGTAGCCATGCGATGTAGTCACGGAGTCACAGCAGCCGACCGGCAGTCCTCCCAGATGCGCTAAGCACGCACAGCACCGCACAGAACGCACCGCCACACACCCCGCAGCCACTGGCCTTGGTCCAGGTCGCGCTGCAGCTAGGCGCCTACGGCGTTCTTCCTTGCGCCTACGCGCGAGTCGAGTACTGTCCCGCCATACACGCAGCGGGGACGTCCGGACGGGAAAAATGGCGGCCGCCTCGTCCACGTGCGACGCGGGGAAATCCGCGAGATGGTTTCGGCGGCTCCGCCACAATCAGACTCCTCGTCCCGGTGACTCGCACGCACAAAACCGAGGGTAGAACGCGTCCGCAGTGCCCGCCAACAGGTGCGTCTGTCACCCGACCCAAACGCAGCACTCTGCCAGTCCGAACAGTTATGCAGTCCTCCGCGATTCCGGAACGCTCCTGGTCGCCAAGTGTTCTATCCCCTCCTGTCTTCCTCTTCCGATGGGTCACAAACACGCACCAGCGGCGGGCAAGGCACTTAGTATTGTACGAACGCAAGGCACAAATCCGGCGCTCTAACACCGGTCCGCTCTCGACTCCTCACGCCACCCGACTCCCGCCGGCCGGCCGGGGTCACCGGATGACCCCTCTGCCGGCTGGGCGTGAAACCCCGAGTTCCTCACTCGGCCGCTAGATGGGCTGTGCTCAGGACACAACACCTCCCTCCTCCAATGCAAATCCGTTTGCCCCCTCCTGCTTGACGCAAATATAGGTACTCCACTGGTCCCTCAATAATTTTCCGAAACATACGCCCATGTGGCAAAACCAACATTGAGGGGACAAATTACCCCTCACAAGCATACAATACAACATCCATGCCACATATAAAATGGGATGAATGATGTTTTTTAATGCATTTTCTTCCAACAAACTTCTTTTCTATTATTACAGCCTGCATGATTAGAGCTTCCCAGCTTCCATACCTTCTCAGTCATTTACAAAACGGTACAGCACAGCGAAAACGATGGGCGTAACGGCTTGGAATTTGAAGGTTTGGATTATGTATGCACTGACATTGTTGCATTGTTGCATTGTCATTTATGCATTGCTGTTCAATGCTTGTTCTTGCCGTGAATTTATTCGCTGAGGATATATTTTAGCTCGTGTGACAGTTGCCTTGCAGCCAGCACCAAATGTTATAAAAATAAACAAATTCCAAAGATGGCGCTCAGAAAACCAATGCAATCCACTTCTCGTTGTCACCTTTGCGAAATTGTCGTCCTATGACTGAGAAATGATCGTTCAAGCTTTGCTTATGACATCAAGCTGGTGGGAATAAATAACAGTAGTGATGAATCTAGCTATATTCAGTTAGACTTGGAGGACTTAAAAGTGGGTTGATCAATGGCAGATATCTGTAAGATATGCTTAGCACCAGCCCCGCCAGCTCGCTGCAATCTAGAGGCCAGCGGGAAGATTCCAGAAAGCATTGAGACGTTGGTTTGTTTTGGCACTTATGTATGTATCCAAATATTACTTATTTATACCCTGGTATGACCCAGTTTTCAGCGAAAATTATTGGTGCTATTGCGTTTTGAGTAAATGATGCACCATGCCAAGAACAAACAAAACACCAATATCAAATCATGTTCCCCATTCTCGAACCATAGTAAGAGCCTGAAAACAATATGAGACCCTAACACAATGGAGGCCCCCTTTCGGGGAACAGGAGGCCCCCTTCCGACCTTGCCCCCCCTGGAATTTCGTGGCGACGCCACTGGACGGAGGACATGAGGAACTAATAGGTATCATAAGCCACAGCAGATAGGGAATGTGACGCCGTGTCTGGGATAAAGGGATCAACCTCACACCTTCCAGAGTGAGGTAAAGCGCCAGCGAACAGTCGCCACCGGCTGATGACGTCACAGTGCCGTCCTCCGTCGCCAGGTGCATAAAGCAGGGCAAGTGCGACCCGCCCCGCTGCTCGTCGGGCACCTACATGAAGCGGATGGGTCGGTGTCCGCGGCCGGGCGAGAAACTCTCCTGGGCCCACTACATCGTGTGAGGCGCCGCCGAGCTGCTGGCGACTTCACCGTGCTGGCCAAATCGACCGTGACGTCACCGGGACCCTGTGGTCACTCCACGTTCCATAAAGGGTCTGTTCCCGTGGCTCCACCAGAAGGAACTCAGTGGAGGCTAGTGGAGGCTAGTTGAGACTGGCCCACGGGAACGACCGGTGGAGCTTGGTGTAGAAATCAGCTGACAGCGGTCTGAATTCCGCGACAAAAAGGAAGCATTTGGCGCTGTATCATAAATTGGGCAAATTGCCTTTCAAATGTTTGTCCTGATGATCGCACAATGTACATGGTATGCCTTGTTTTACAAAGTCCCAAATTGGTCTTTATTTCTGGCTATGTATGTGTCCTCAGAGACTGCGGGGAGCACACGTCCTTTTCGCCTATGGGATGAACCAGGCAATCTCTTTCCTCTTGGTTGAGCATCGTCTCCCCCTGTTTTGCGGTTTGGCCTGCCTTCTTAACGTACAGCATATAATCTCGTGTCTGGACCCGCCGGGCTCCCTCGGCCCCGAGGCGCTTCTCTACCCGTTGCTGACTTTTCCTCATCTCAACTTGCCCGACCTCGTCGATCGGGCTCGAGTAGGATTTTAGTCGGCGCCAGGAGAACGGCGGTGCTTCTGGGCACGGGAATTGCGGCGGATCCGGCCGGTAAAGTAACATCTTCCTTTAGGCCGAATGACGTAGATCAAAGGCATACAAACATGTTTGTGGTCTGCATCTGTTACTTCGATTATTGTTCATAGTTGTAGTAATTTCATATTTCCTTTGCGAAGGATGATCCTGGTACTCAGTTGATGGATGAAGATGAGATTCGCATGATGGAGGACGTTGTTTACGCGCAAATATATGGCGCAAGTGCGCCGTGATTGAGCTCAACTGAAAAATCACAATTGGACCCTGCTTCTGGGCTGGTGGAGCTTTTGCTCCACTGGTGGAGGTTGGTGGAGGAAAAATCTCCACCGGATTTGCGACGGGAACGACCAGTGGAGGTTTGTGGAGGTTAGTGGAGCGACGGGAACAGACCCAACTCTCCTGGACCCACTGTATCGTGTGAGGCGCCGCTCCGCTGCTGGCGACCTCACCGTGGCGCCCAAATCGACCGTGACGTCACCAGGACCCTGTGGTCACTCCACGCCCAGGTGGCCAATGAGATGGCGCCGTTCCGGTTGCTCGACGTGATGTAGGGATGGGGATGGGGGATGGGGGTGTTTGATCTGTATTCGGCATCTACCGATGTGCTTGCCCAATATGGCTGTTTGCGCTGTAGTGTCACTGTTTCTGTAGCTCTGGTCAAACGCACCGCAAGGCGTGATGCTATGGCCATAGACGCTGACCTATTCCGAGCGCCTCTTTGGTCACCAGGCTGAAGTGTTTTCAGCTGGAGACGCGGTGGTGTATGCGTGCGTGTGTGGCATTGTACATAATTGGAGCTGACTTGTGCGAGAAGTCTTCTGCGATCGTTATGATTTGTATATCATCGCTCTCTGACCGTTTCTGTCTTTTTAGCATAAATGTGCATACAAAGGTGCATTTCATACCAAATAATCATTTGTTTATCGTTTACCGCATGCAGTTCGGCACAGCCGCAGGGCTGTAGGGACACCGAGCCCACTTACGCACACATCTTGCTATCATGTTATCAGGGAGATGTCAGACATGGCAGAGGCAACACCGCAAATTTCTTCATTTCGCGCAGTTTGATCATAGTCTGACGCTATTATAATCCGGTAGGTTGTAGCGACGGCCGGCAGAAGGCTGCTGCTGTCAGTGTCCGTCCACGGAGCGCCATCTATATGCTGAGCATGGAGGACAGGACAGATGGCGCTTCAGCCGCATCTACTCATCTTTTCACGCCCGACACCAGGGTTGGATTTGTGCTTTGTAATCCTCAATGCGGAGAGGAAAATTTTGTTTGAATGAATACAGAGATAATATTTTCTTCAAATCCATGACCTCAGCATCTCAGTTTACACTTTCCAGTGAATCTTGAGCACTTAATCACAAAGTAGTTGATTGTCAAACAGCACCATTCAACCACCAGATGAAGACGAAAATAAGGATAATTTTCTGGAGAGGATAATATTCTGGATACAAAAATCCAGAAACAGCCTGTTCTTCCACCCATGCCCGGCACCCTATCCTGGTTGTCTTTCTCTCTACACTATTTTCTCCATCTCCTTCACCTCATAGCCCTCAAAATGGCCAGAGCTGGCCGAAAAGACTTCAATTCAAATATCAAGGCCAACCAAGTCGATACGTCAAACATGGCACTGCCCGGATCCTTTCATGTGCAGCCCTTTCTTTAATATTTCCACTTTGTTCATCTTCACCCGCTAATTTGGCAATTCTCCGAGCTGACCGAAGGAACTAAAAAAAAACAAAAAACAAACAAACAACTATCCATCCACCCGCAAAACAAAGCATGAAGAGTCAGCACCAATAAGTCACATGGAGAATATAATTGCGAAAGCTTCAGCCCAGATTGCAGCGGGGCCAGAGAGCTTTTTTGTTCCAATTGCACACTGCATTGCATTTAGACGAAGGGAAGGAGGAGTACAGGAACATTAACGTTCTATCGCTCCGGATACAACACAAATATCAGAATGTATCAAAATGTTTGCCCTCAAGCTGAATTTTGCAACGTCTGGTCTCATAGTATACCATGTTTAACTACCTACATCATTCTGCTTAAGCTCAGAACTGGTGCAATACATTCGCTTTTCCCATTTTCCCCCATCCACGGGATACAATGGGACAGATTACGGGAAATATGAGAAAACTATCACGTATAACGCGAGACATTCGGTAGTTGGATAAAGTTGGTAGGGAATAGTATATATGATTAACATTGACATACGTTATATATATGTTGTCTGTGTGTATGTGTGTATGATTTATAGCAAATCCAAGTTTATGTTAGATCAGTATCCTGGAATTCATTTTTCATAGAGTGGAAGGTAGCGGGCGAAGACAATATCCGCGATTACGTCGAAACAAGTTGGCAATTTGACAGGCAAAAGGTGATATTGATAAATGAACCCGGCATCAGTTGTCAAGGTTGTGATGGCATAGATGCCAGGAATCGAGTATGGTGAAGAAGTGGTCACTACAGTTGCACGCCGTGAAGTACGGGCAAACGGGGTACCCTGTTTTTCCTCTTCCTTCCTGCCCCTTTATTCCCCAAGCGACAAATTTGGTTAGTTGAGCATACCGTGAACACGAAACTAGATAAAACACATGTTGCGACTATGGGATACTAATGGAAAAGCCTCCAGTGTAATGTCAGTCATAAAGCAAACGGTGACTTCATGACTTCATCAGGCTCCAATTACAAAACTCACGGATGCCCAAATAATATCAGACCCCGAAAATAATAAAAATGTGTGCCACGCTCACTTCAAGCCCACACGGTCGTTTTCATAGACCAGAAAAGGACGGCAAATGAGAGAACTGTTCATCGACCATTAATTGAGCGATAATAAGTTGTAAGTTGTGCGAAATGCCATTTGCCCCTTTCCCCAGTGGGCAGCATATATAACCCGAGGATGTAGTACTGCAGGAACGACAGCTACCGCAGGGCAGCTTTGAATAAACGCCAGTTTCCCCAACCGACGTCATTTTGCGGATTCGGCACGGCCAGCTGTATCTTTCCTTGCGTCAGAGGGGTGCATCACGGCACGCGGTCGGCAATGCTCCACTGCAATGTCTGTTGTCTCGTCAGGTACCGGCTGGCTGCCCTGGCTTGATGGTACACCTCACCGAACACCTTCGGAGGTACAGATGTGCGGCGCATGCAGCGCAAGGCAGTCACGGTAATAAGTGCCGACGGTGCCATCAAGCGGCGCATGCTCAGCGCGAGAGGGCCAAGTGACGACGGTGCCATCAAGCACGGTGGGCCGGCGAGAGGGCCAAGTGCCGACGGTGCCATCAAGCACGGTGGGCCGGCGAGAGGGCCAAGTGCCGACGGTGCCATCAAGCACGGTGGGCCGGCGTAGGAACGTTCTCATTTTTATATTGGATACAACGTAGTGGTGGGACAATCGGTCCGTTCGAATCTTGGCGACTCGGTAAATTACTATGAACCTACGCATCCGAGGTGATGAATACCAAATACTTTCAAAACAATCTATTAAGTTCATCCTAATTTGCGTTAATGTTCAGATGAAGCTGCACTTGAACAACGGACCCCCACAACTCTCAACAGGCGAACAAGTTGTTCCCTATTGCGTCAAGAACTCCCGATATATTGATTGCCTTTCTCGAAAAGAATGCTTGCAGTTCACCGGATCGATAACATACGAACAAATGGACGAGATGAAATGTACGAATTACTGAATATACTATCAGAAATGTCTTCTGTGGTATCAAACATCAATCTAGTCCCCATAATTATGTTCCATGAACGTCTCGAGTCGTAAGCGAACCGAATAACTGGAGCTGGTGGCTGGGATTCGCTTTACGATCAGCGAAAAACCACCACGACCGTACAGTCATCTCTGGGATAGACATGTATTATTCAAGTTCTGCACTGTTTGTTTCTATAGACCACCATACTGTGGAGCTGTGTGCACGAGCTCTGACGCAGCCATGGAAAGATCAATGGTAAATTGCCTAATGCAGACAATAATTACAACAATGATGTTCACTGTACAACATGTCTCAACATACACGCCTGACACCACCGACCCACGCATTCTCACGCTTCCGGCTGGCTCGGGCCGTCGCTCTCGTGTCGCTGTATACACGGTGAAAACAATCGAGAGACCCCAACTGACGGCGGGCCGCGGCCGGGTCGGCGAGCACTCGCGGCCGCCCCCGGTCCCCGCCGGCAGTACCTGCACTCGGTTTGCACACGTTCAGCGGTGCAGCAGCGGTCGACAGACAGGCGCGCTGGTGGCGCCGCCACGGTGGAATGTCGCCGAGCTCGCCTGCAGACGTGCGCGCGGCCGGTCCGGCAGACGACATCACATGGAACGTCAGGGCGAGCGCCGCCGCTGGCACACATTACGCCTTGATGTAGAGGAAAATGGCCACGATCAGGCCGTACAGGCCGAGCACCTCGGCGAAGATGAGGATCAGGATCATGCCGACGAAGAGGCGCGGCTGCTGCGCGGTGCCGCGCACGCCGGCGTCGCCCACGATGCCGATGGCGAACCCGGCGGCCAGCCCGCTCAGACCCACCGACAGGCCGGCGCCGAAGTGGACGAATCCGCTGGCAGGCGAAGACATTGGTGTCAGCATGGAACGAACCGGGTACAATGACACACGCCCAAGCGGGCGAGGGAGTGGGGATGGGGGACATGGTGGTATTGATTCCGGGCATTCGTTAGTTTGCTATTTGGGCTTTGATTCCGGGCATTCGCGACCAAGAAAGTGCTGCGTATTCCATGAACCGTAGCTGCATTGGGCAGTAGCTTGATAGCTTTAATGTGCTGGATTGCTTTAAGTCGATCTGGTTTGTAAACGTTCACACCATTGCCGGCTTATTCGTGTGGTGCAACTTGATAACTTTGCCCCGCACCGGGCCAGGGTTCAAGGGGATTGCTTATCACGCATATAACAACCAATGTTCGTGAAGTGATTCTTTCGAATGCCTGGCACGCGACAACTGCCGAAGACGTCAAAACGTGGTATTTGAGCCAAGGCTGCCCATCCGAGCTGTCGATCATTCCCGTCAACATTCACGTCACATATGTTGTTATTTATATCCACGCGGCAATTGCCTGCATTGCTTTTGCTTAAGCTCACCACGGAGTCACTGCCGTCACATACGTGACACCAGAACCGTGAGGCCATCCACAAGGGTACTGAACCGTGAACAATGCCAGGAGGCGCCCGGTACCGAGCCTGTGCGAAGGCGACAACATCCCACCAGCGAGAATACCACAGCAGGCCAGAGAACAAATTTCGGCTGCGCTGGCATACATGGAAAAATAGGCCAACTCAAAGGAAAGCATGGGCGCATCGGACCGCTGCGTCCGATACGAATGATGCCAACGACAGATTGCTTTAATTTGGTAGCGATTCCTCTTTACAAACACTGCAATAAGCATGGACACAATTCAGCTAGTGGAAGCAGTTTCGATGCAGTTAATCTTCAAATGGATGAGGTTCCATAAGCAGGTCGGCGCCGACGGCGGCTGTTCAAGTTGGGCCGGTCGTGTCGGTAACGACGACCACGACTGACCTTGACGTGCACTAGTATCGATTGCATTAATATCCCTGAATAGAAAGCAAGTCAGATGTGTTATTTGAGACTTCCGCTATCAGCAGCTGTAAAACATATTCTCCACAGGATAATGAGCATAAGAAAAACGACTTAATTATCTTTCAGTAAGCACATTCGATACACAACATATTAAGACGTCAAAACAACCGAAGCGAAAAAATCGAAAATCACATTATCCCCCCCCCCGTCAATATGCAAAATTATTGTCTTACACTGCCCGCTCCATTCCCTTTGGTACTAGCCGACTCTGACCCTACTCTAGTTATATCTTGGTTCATGAGGATCATATCAGATGCAATTATAACCAAATGCTGTGAAAAAATGAGCATGAGATTGTCACACAATGCAGCAAAATGAGAGAATAAAACAGCTACTGCACCATGGTACGGTTTTCTCTGGAGTTTGCCATATACTAACTCGAACGCGCCATAACGCGGGCTTCAGGGACCAGGGTCGCTGGTTCTTTCAATCATTAAATAGCGCATCAGCGCTACGCTGCTGCGACCCTGGTTGCCACCGTACGTTAATAGCGCATCAGATTTGGGTGACACCAGTTTTACGCGACATTGGCGATGGTCACCAGGACGCCGTGCCCAGCATATGCTGCCGGTGATGAGTCGTGCCACATCTACAGTCACCATGGGTCAGCGGCGCTCATGACCGACCCACCCGAGATCGTTGTGCACACAGCAAAAAAAAAACACAGACACAGACAGACACCGCCACCGCCACACACCACGTCCACCGCCCACTCACGAGAACAGCTCGTAGGTGGCCGGCTTGCTGATTCCGCCGGCAATGAGGACGGCCACCACCAGGCCGTAGATGGCCAGGATGCCGGCCATCACCACAGGGATGATGGACTTCATGATGAGCTCGGGCCGCATCACCGACATGGCTGCGATACCGGTGCCCGACTTGGCCGTGCCGTACGCGGCACCCATGGCTGCAGAGGTTCAACAAGTGTCAGTTTGCGGCGGTACCGATGCAATGCTCTCTAATGATCCGATGCTCTGTGGATGATTCAACATCCACAGGTCTTAAGGAGTCCATCAGTAGGCAATCGATGATCCGATTTAAGAAGGCAATCCAACATCAGTAGGTACCTAATAGGTGATCCAACATCAAGAGGGAGCAGACAATCCAATAAGAGTAAACTAGGCTCTGTTATGTTGCATTTTCTGTACTTTTACAATAGTCTTCATTATACTTATATTTTTTACCCAAAGCCAGGCGTCAGTAGCTCATTGGTTAACCTGAGCGTCTGGCATGCCAGAGGTGCTGGGTTCGATTTCTGGCGATGCCTGTCCTTCCTGCCAGGGTGAGAGGCAGGTGACACCACATGGCCTCAGCTGCTGAGTGTGTTGTAAAGCTTCAACCAACCAACCAATCCGACCCAAAGCCGTCTTCTCCACACTTCTCACACACTATTACATCCTTCTTTTCAAAAGAAGACCAACATGGCATTTTGAGGATTAATTTTTTGTTGAAACATGTATCTCAAAATGATGACAATGTGGCCATTTCTTCCTGAAATCAGTGCAGCCTATTTGTCCTATCTTTTTTTGTAATTCCAAGAGTTCTCATTTTTTAAAGGAAGGATGTTAGGCTCAGCCAGGCCAAGCCAAGGTCATGGCCAATTGTGGCCCATTTTGGGCCAATTTTGGTATTTTTGCAATATGCATGCCCTTCCAACATCATTTTATCATGGCATGCATGCAGAAACATCAGAAGTTCCTTGTGAAATTTGTTTGACCTGTCAAATGGTCTGAGGTCATGTCATGATAAAATGTGCAATGTGGGCCAAGCATATGTAGGCAGTGCTATTTTATGGTTTATTTGAGTTTCCATGGAGTAAATAGTGTTACAGATGCATTGCACAACCTAAACTACCCTGATATTCAAATATAAAATGTTTTGGTTTTTCTGTTGTCAAAAACATACATTTTGTTTTCCAGAATTACCTAAAAAGGTCCATTTTTAACCCAATCCATGAAGGGCTTTCAGATGGTACCCCACTCGTTTCTGTGTAACACTGTTTGGAAGTTAGGCAGGGGTCTTTTATGACCCCCCCTCCCAGACTTGAAGAACAAACAGCTCAATTTGTTTTATTTCCCCAAAAAATTTACCATTATTTTAAAACTTACAACAAAACCCTAACTTAACCAAACCTAATCAAACCTAACCCCTTGCTCCATGGAAGTAGAATGTGTGCAAAACTTGTATCATGGTTACCTTAAACTGCAATAATATCATAATTCTTAGTTTAAAATATTGTTGTCTGATGCTTTCTGATGTAATTTCAATCTATTTGATATTTCGTTGGGAAATGGCAACTTTTCAATTATAAGCAGTTTAACACGCGCACTGGAGGGGGGGGGGCGAAATCCGCCCACCCCTCCGATTTTTCGCAAATAACTACAGATTTTACCGGTCGATATACGCGATTTTCGGTGTACCTGCTTAAAAATGAACGGCGCGTCGTTTAAAACAAGAAAAATTGAAATCGCCCGAAAATTTTTCAAGTTAGGGGCCGCTAAAGTAAAAAAATGTTATAGCGCCAGACCACAAAAATCGGCGCAGATGCGCTCCCAGTATACTGACAAAAGGGAAGTGTTCTAGGCAACACTAGGGACTTGTTTGATGCATATTGATATGCTGTATAGTTTCAAGGTCATGTTAGGTCACTAAGGTCAAGTCAGGTCAAGTTCACGACAGGTTAATGGAACCAAACTTGATCAACTGGAATGTTGCCATAAATGCACTACTGGTTGTCATTTGTACTGTTTGTCATTGCGTTTCCATACTTTATTCATGTACTTCACTCCCTTCTTCACGAAGCCGATTGCTCCGAGCTGCCCGACGGAGCAGTCGGGCGGGCGGCCGGTTCCGGTAACTGGAACAGGTAACTGACCTGATAAAGTGGTGCTATGTAGGTGACCTGAGGTCAAATGTTGGGTCTATCATCTGCATTGCATCATTAGTAATGTCCAAAACATCAATGATGCCCATTTTTGAGCATTTAAACACAATCACAGCGATCCATAACAATGACAAGCCAAGCCACGCAAAACCGAAAAATTTTGCCAATCTGACCTCATTTGACCTTGAAGATATTGACCTAAGGTCACGAAAATTGCACACAATAGAGTTCACTACCGTGCCCATCCACCCTGCGAATTTCGTTCCTCCAGCTTTACTAGGAGCCGAGATCTTAGGGGGGGGCGGAATCCGCCCCCCCCTCCAGTGCGCGTAATTCTCAGAGGCCCTCCAGGGCGCGTGTTAAGTTAAAGCACTTATATATCAATAAGTACTCAGCTCATCAAGAAGAGAACTTTGAATTCATTGAAACACAGTGATAAATTATTTGTGAAATAGGGTGGAATATACCACATTCTGAACACTGAATTGACATCCCTCTCAACAGGGCATCAATATGGTGCTTCATGAGTCATTATGAGGTCTTCATATCTAATTTATAATAGTATCTTGTTAGCTAGTTATTTGGGCTTTAGGGTGCTTCGACAAGTATTTATCATTAACAACAGTATCTTGTTGATAAACATCATGCTGATACCTACCATTGTGGATTGTGATGCACGAACATCTCTTAGCACAATTACAGGTAGGAGGATTACCTGTAATGTGGTCTGTTATACAATATCGGTTTATAAGGATATATACTTTGCATCATTATTGCTGAAATAGTTACTCCTAAATTAGGTATCTCAACAGAAAGGAAAAGGTGCATGTACAAGTATGCCATTGTATCAAAATTGTGTTTGAAGAACTTATAAATGCAAAGGGGCATCATTTCCATGGCAAATTTTTAACATCCTACTGTACTTGTTTCAACATCTCACACTTAATGAATAACCATTATTTTAACACTTGAAACAGCATAAAAACACCAGAAAAAAACCATTTTTAACAATGAAGATACATGTTACTCCCTACCTCCCCAACACAATATGGGAAAACTATGGGGGAGTATGAGGTGCAGATGGGGTACTATAGGTATTATTGCAGTTTAAGGTAACCACATGACAAGTTTTACACAAATACCTCCATGAAGCATACAAAGGTGTTTGGCCTGGTTATGTTAGGTTAAGCTATTGCCATAAATTAGGAATATTTTTAATTGAAATTTTCTTATTCAGGTTTTTTTTCTCAAAAACAGTTCAAGATAGGATAAGTTACATTAGGTTTTTATAATTTGAACATGAGTGAGAAAAAAATGTTTGGAAATTTTCAACCGTTAAAAGAAAATTTGTTTCCCTGCATGGAAGGTCCTAAGGCTAGGTGGTAAATTTGGAGATCAAGGTAACTTGATTTTTGTGATATTTTTGTTTAATACAATACTTTTTTACATGATTAAGATGATGTAACCACTCATTTTCTCCACAAATGATTACTTTTAAGTCAACAGAGGTCAATACAATTGATGACATCATAGGCACAGGTCTGCAGCTTATAGCCTTATTGCTTCAAGAAGGAAATTTTGTATCTTGTGGCAGTGGAATATTCCTTTAAAAACAAACACTGGCAGACCTTGGAACAATTTGAGCAAATAACCCCACTGGGAAAGGCACTATGTCAGAAAAAATATAAAATTGCATGTTTATCCTCAAAAGAAAGCTTAATAATTATTGGAGATACTAGAGCACAACTGGTCCACCATGAGGCTAGGCTTACACTGATACGAGTGGTGGGCATTGCTGCTTGTGGTTGGTCTACTGACTACTAAATAAATAAATCATAGAAGAAAATAAAATATAATAACCCAACCCAACCTAGACAAAGATAATGTAGCATAATATATAAAATGTATCATAGCATAATATAATGTACAATCTAACCTAACCTAACCTGACTGGAAAACCAGAATCCTCCCCAACAAACTTTTCCACCATGGCATCATCAAAGCTTGCAGACATTGCTAGCTCTGCTGTTAATGTTAACAGCATCGCAAGGACCTTCCGGCCTTGATTGAAGGTTTTGGAGGCATCTGGCTGGAAATATTTGTTGTTGGGAATGAATATGGAATTTAGCCAGAAACATAAGATTTTCAATGTCAATGAGTATTGAATGGAGTGCATGCCATGCTGAATTTCTTCCTTCACGTCTGACACACCAGGTACTGGCAATTATACAAGATGGGCTATATTTATAGAATGAAGATTATGTTAGTGTATTTCTTTGCCAACTGAAAAGTAATCATTTGCTGAGAAAATGAGTGGTTGCATCATCATTTTCACTTCAAAATACTTTGCATTGAAAAAAATCAAACAAATCAAAATTTACCAGTATTTTTTGTCTTAAATGGTGTTTTTGGAATGGTAGGATTTTTAAACATAATATCATGTTTATGAACGTGATTCGGAAGATGCGATCATTCGTTTTCTCTGTAAATGCTTACGTCTCAGTTAATCTTAGTGATAATATCTATAATGCGCCATATATGCCACACCACTGTTATTTGTTGCATAATTTATCCATCCCTCACCTGGCACTTCTCAGACGTGATTAAAGGGACATTCAACACTTCATGCAGTTGATTCAACACTTATTCATGTCAAAAATGCTTAATTTCTGCCTCTTTGCCACATAGATGACATGCCGACACTACTCCACCAGAACGCCGGAAAAAACTAAGCAGAGCACGGCTTGAGGCCGTGTGTACGGATGACGTCATGATAAATATTACTCTTGTTTTTAAATTATAATATATGAGTTTATATTAGTTTAGATAAGAGTAGATTGTATTACGTTAGGTTAGGTTGGGTTAGGTTAGGTTAGGTTAGGTTTTCCTATTTAATTATGAATTATCATACTATTTGTTGGAAGTTGTGAGGCAAGACGAGACCGAGCAGAAGCCGGCTGCTCTGAGCCGTGCTGAATGTTTAGTTTTTTCGGCATTGTGGTTGAAGACTGGTGGTGTGTCATCCATGTGGCAAAGAGGCAGAAATTAAGCATTTTCAAAGTGAAAAAGTGTTGAATCAACTGCGTGAAGTGTTGAATGTCCCTTTAATCACGTCTGAGAAGTGCCAGGTGAGGGATGGATAAATTATGCAACAAAGAGCAGCGGTGTAGCATATATGGCGCATTATAGATATTACCGCTAAGATTAACCGAGACGTAAGCATTTACGGAGAAAACGAATGATCGCATCTTCCGAATCACGTTCATAAACATAGTATTCAGCAAACAAAAATCCAAAAATTCCAAGAACACATTTAAAGAAAAATTTACCAATTACCTTGATCTCCAATAATACTGGCTAGGTTAGGTTATGTTACATCTCTTTCCATATTTTGAATGTTGCTTTTATGCTACATTACCCAAGTAGAAACACCCTTTTTGGTATTATTTTGCCTCCCAAAGTATGCATTTGCAAAGGAAATGAGTGTTCACACCATGTTAAGCATATTCATAAACATTGTATTTGAAAAAGAAATTCCACAAAATCCAAAATTAGCTGAAACTGTGAATTTACCATACTAGGTATATAATGAGGAATAATGCAGAATAATGCAACAAAAACTTCACTTAACATACAATGTTTTGATACTGATGTTTAGTTGTATAGAATTTACTGATGTTGAATCACCTATAACATAGGAACCTACCTACTGCATGGCAGGAACCTAATTGGCTACCAAATTCAACTTGGATCTCTGATATCTCAAAAGGAGTAAGTAAGTGATTTCTCCAACAAATGAATGCCAAATTGAAATTCATTCAAATCAAGTCAGAAAACGCACAAAACATCTTGTTAAGCAAAAGCTGGGAAGCTAGGTACCTATGTCCTACTTACGCATAGAATGCTTCACATATACAAGAAGCAAGGCAGCTAGCTAGTCGAGGGCGTACCTAAATACGCACCAACCTGAAACACCATAAAACTACCAAGCTTCTTACCTACCCACCTTGGTAGGTGCGATGTTAACATGCCAGACTTACCACTGAACACCATGGCGGAGGCAGCTCCCATAACACCGAAGAAGGGTCCGTAAATGGGATTTTCATCGCCCCCCATGTTTCTGGTATTTGTTTGATCCTGTGTTTCGTATCCACCTCAACACAACTGGAAGACTGAAACGAACCCTTCCCCAGCAATATGGCTGGCGGAGCGGCAATGATCAGGCGGTATGGGGCGAGCCCGGTCTTGTGACACTCAATAGCCGGCGATGTGAGGCTGCTAAGCGAAGGTAGTTGATTGGTCGATGCTTCGGCTGCAGCCGACTAGTGTCCAATCAGACTGGTTGTTGTAAAGGGAAGATATTGTGACGTCTTAGGACGTCATTAGCTATGACTTGTTCAGGGGGATGTACTACGGTTTATATTGAACTACAAGTTACATACAACAATGCTGGGTTACATGTGTCATGCTCTACTTAGGCATCAGCTTGTTTAACGTACTGATTTTTCGCACTATGAATGGGCGGGTCAAGAAATTTGCATTGCGGGGCGGGGTCACATATCCTTGGGAGGGCGCCTTTGGCGGACAAATTCGTTGGGCGAGGGGAAGGGGGGGGTAGATTGGAGCATACTGAAGCATACCTTTTCGTCTCAAAGTGACACTTTTCCCCTGAAAGAGAGGAATCTTTGGCTGAAAATCCGTTGAGCAGGAAGGGAGGGGGCTGCACTAGAGTCTTCCTGGAGGGGCGCGTTTCCCGGCCGGAGGAGCGCCACCGATCATGGGAGGGGGAAATTAACCAGTGGGGCATGTCTTGTTCTACAATGTAATATAGCCTAAGAAATGCTCAACTGGCTGATCCGGAGACTTGGAGTCTCTTCAAAATAAATGTTAATGGCTCTGTATGAGGTTTCTGCCGTCGGAGGGTGTAGAATGTATGGGGAAGGGTTCAGTGACAGGGGTGTCAATTTAAAAAAAAACATTGGGGGTTGAGATTTAAATACAACCCCCCCCCCCCCCGCCCTCCCAAAAAAACAACCAAAAATTGATCGGATTTCGCGCACTCTATTTTCAGATCTCAGAAATTCTTATTTTGTATTTCGCGGTGTTTATGTTTATGTTTATTCAGCATCATCACCAACAGGCAAAATCGCCCAATAACAGGTGAAGTCACATAAGTAGAAAGAGCAGTGCACAGTAGTTACATGTCAACATAAAAACTCTGAGTCATAGCATGGGAATACAATGGACTCAGATCAATCGTCACCGCTACCTTCCCCATCCCCACAACACGCACCAGTAAACACACACCGGCTTAAATAAAAATGCTTCAGCCCCATATGCAGGCTGAAACTCACAGGTCTTGATGGAGGATCGGAGCACAGCAGGCCTGAACTGTGACGACGTCCGACGATGAGTTAAAGTATTTCCTTGGTGCCTAACATTGGGGAGGGGCGAAGCCAAAGTTGTGGTGGGGGCAAGTTCAGGGTCGGGGAAGGGGCACAGCCTCCACAAAAGCATACGGAAATCGACACCAATGCCCTGTGATTAACCATGTGCATTGACGCAGTCCGTGATCGCCGAGTCTAGTCAGTCGCCACACACGACACAAAGCAAATTATATTGCACAGCGGATCACAAACAGCAATCAGTGCAATCGTTTTACTATTTGTTTTAACAACAGTCTGAAAACTCCATCCGTACCCAAAGGCGCAGCCAAGAGCAAGAACAGGACACTCTGGGTACGTGCCTCTGTAAGACGGCTTACATTTTTCAACACGGCGTTTCACGCGGTCGCCATGCGGCGGCCCGACCCGCGACACATCCACCGCCGCGACCGGAAACGCCTACACCCATATGAGCAAACAGCGGCCACTTGGACGCTGCCGCAAATGCAAAGAGTGACTTTCGCCCAGCCACGGGTATCAGCCTGACCCAGTAACCTGGAAACAGCTACCGCTCAGGACAGCCGGAACTGCCAACCGCCAATCAGCGGCCGGCAGTCACCAGTCGCCAGTCACCAGTCACCAGCGTCACCAGCCGGCACCATCAGCCACCAGCCAGGCCACGGGGAACAAAGAGCCTGACGTGCGTTGTCTGATATCTGTGGCCGGCCGCGCCATTTATAAGCGCCACCCCGGGGGAGTCGGGACACATCACCCAAGGCAGTCGTCGCAGAGAGACCACCCAAGGCAGTCGTCGGAGGCGGACACCACCCGAGGCAGCCGCCGGAGGTGGACCACCCACGGCTGCGACGGAGGAGAGAGACATTCGACGGAATCGCCGAGAAGCTCGCACATCCAACAGAATCGTTCGGGAGTCGCTCGCGAGCTGAGTGGAGTGATTGTGGTGACAACGGTGAACTTCGCTCGCGTTCGATTGACACGGCCACTACTGAAGGACTCTGCGAAAAGCGAGTGAACACAGCAAATGTAAGTGGATCAGGGCAGGAGTGGCAATGTTCCCGTGAACCGTCATGCAAACCATGTGACCCGTCCGCCACCGGTCCCTTTTTTGTGAATGGGATGGACCAGCCAGCGGTGGGATATGGGTAGCCGTCTGCCCCGGGAAGGGTAAAAATGGAGGATACCTGAATGTTTATCGTTTAGAAATGCAAGGTCCAAGGTCGCTGTGCATAAGACATGAATGTATACATAGTTTAGAAATGAATGGTATAAGTGAAATACATAACCCACATTGACAAGAGTTTAGGTAACGGGGGAACCACTGGTTCCGGGAAGACGTTAGTGAAGAGGGCATTTCTTCTGGCTCACCACATGCTAAATAACCACCTTCTTTCCATGGGGAATTAAAGGAGCTTAGATCTGCTGGGGCCCCACGTCACTCAGCGATTATGGTCAAGGTGGGAATACCCCGGTCTTTTCCCCACTGTCACTCTGTTCTCTGTCTCTCTCTCTCTCTCTCTCTCTCTCTCTCTCTCTCTCTCTCTCTCTCTCTCTCTCTCTCTCTCTCTCTCTCTCTCTCTCTCTCTCTCTCTCTCTCTCTCTCTCTCTCTCTCTCTCTCTCTCTCTCTCTCTCTCTCTCTCTCTCTCTCTCTCTCTCTCTCTCTCTCTCTCTCTCTCTCTCTCTCTCTCTCTCTCTCTCTCTCTCTCTCTCTCTCGCTCTTTTTTTTTTTTCTGCCCTCCAATCAAACGTCAACACCTGTTTCCCAGCACACAGGCAGCCGAGCGGTCGGTGCCGCCAAGCCAAGGGTTCATTAACCCTTGTGGAGGGAACAGACCATTACCGTTAACCCGAATAGTCAGTAGTGAATGGGAGTATCGCACGAAAGGGACATTTTGTTTATCAGAGATCCGCCATTTCAGTGTGCTTATCTGCATATACGTTGTAATTTGCATTACATTCAACCAGACAAAAATGGGTTTGGTTCCGGCGGGTTTATGAGAGTCTTGATGTCATCCTTGACTGAACGTAAAATAGCGGATGTTACACAAGCCAAGCATTTATCAAGAATGAAAAGGCAACCAGGCGTTAAATGTTAAATGACGTACAGCACTTACATACTCGCTCAGCTTTGAGTCACGATGGGGAACAACGTTTACCGGGAAGTCGCTGGAAACTTGCCCTCAGGCTTTGTACCTGTCAGTGCATGTATTACCCTTGAATGCCGCGGGCCTGGTAAACAATCGGAGGTCCAAAAGTCTTAAGTTGATGCCGTTGAGGGACGAATAGTACACTGACCATTAAGTGGCCAAACGTACTAGGTGTGAATGAGGGATTTAGTAGGAAATTAATTCCGGGTTCGTCCGTTACTTAATGTAAAGCTAGCCCGGCAAGACAGGACAGGATGAACCTGACTACCGTCTGTGACGGAAAAACGTGAGACGACTTACGCAATTAGCGAGGAAATGGCCTGCAAGCCGCCCTTCCACGGGCGATAACTTCCATGGGCCCAAACGTGAGCCTCCGCCCTCTTCTCTTCGGAGGAGACGGAGGAGGGCTGATAGAAGACGGGGAAAATGACGAAGCACTGTTGGTTGAACCCCTGGGAAAGCGTGCCGGAAAGACTGGATATTCACAAGGCAGCTGGTTCACTTGAGAAATTCTAGGCCGCAAAAACCCTCCGGCCTGGTGATCCCAGAGCGCGGAAGGGCATCCTGAGGGTGGTCAGATCCGACGGGATCCATGGGTAAGCTCGCAGGCAGCGGCACCCAATTTTGGATCGGGATGAATCTGTGCGCACAGTTAGGTAAAAGCCAAAAACGGCTAGGTCGGTATTCCTTCCCCGTCTCAGCTATTCCATCAGGCCTGGGCCTCTCGATTACGGCACAGCCAGGGGAGATGAAGTTTGGCGTTCCGTAAGCCCCCAAGGATAGGACAGGCAGGGGATTTTAGGGTCTCCCGACCATGACCCCGGGCAGGATAGGTTAGAAAGACGATAGGGGGCCATCCCGACCGATTTCTGGCCCAGGACCACCTGTGGGGGTGTCCGCCGATTGCAAGTTAGAGCATGCAAGTCCTGGCAAGGCATTTGGCTCATTTAAGTGTAGGTATGTCGGCATTATTACTCAAGCCCAGCATAAGACCATCAGAAACTAACGGAATATCGCTGCCCAATGTCATCGAGCCTTGATGGCAGTAAAATAATAGTATATCATTCCCAACCAACAGTGTCGCGTCAGCCGGTCACAGTTGTGGACCTAAGCACGGGTAATTAACATCTAACTTTGGGCTAGAAAGCCCTAAGCAACGGTCTGAGGGAGTAAGACTCGCTAAATGCGCACATACCACTGGAAGGGAAATCGCGGGCCAAACATTTACATGTGTCATTAATGGAGCGAACGTTCGGAATGAATGGGAATGCATGTGAGTGTACATGACCTAGCTAAGGGTACTTAAGGACTAGTGGGGGCTGTTTGGGGCCCGATGTGTGCATGCAGCTGTCAGAAACCCATCGTTGTCAAAATTTGACCCAGGATAATTACCTAGGCCCTCAATTTGCCAGTCCGGTGACCCGTGGGGGCATTGCTGGTGGAGGACATGGAGAGAAACAAGGGGGGACTTTAACACTGAATAGGGCCCCGAAGCTGGACGAGGGCCGGTGACGGACGCATTTCCGACTCCAATGTCAGTCCAATACTCTTATGACCCCCCCTTAAGTCTCTCCAACCACGCGGCTCCTCTATCCCTGGCGCCACGACCAAGCTAGGTCACTCACGAATAATGGAAGTGGTAAAGTGAGAGATTTGACCTCGCTAAATATAAATTTGTGTTAGGATAACGTGTTACGGGGCGCCGACAAGATGACAATACGACGAAGATATGATGATCTGACACGCTCAGACTGCACCTACTACACCGTGGACTCGAGGCACGCCGCTCGCTGTGGGCCGCCCCGGTTGGGGGCCGGCGGCACGCCGGAAGCGGGATCGGCGCGGGCCAGGGAGCCGCCCGGCGCCCGTGAGCGTAGCAAGCGTGGCCGCCGGCCGGCGGCCGCGCGGAAACACCTGTCACAAGGTCGCTTCGACGTCAACACCACCGCAGTGGAGCGAAGACTACTACTACAACTCAGACTCGAGACGACTGCAAGACAGACCAACCACTCCAAACTCTAACTGAGACTAAACTGACACCCAGACCAGCCACAAACCCCCCTTACCCCCCCCCTCCTACTAACCCCTCCCTTACCAAACCCTCCCCCTACCACCACCCCTACCTACCCCACCCAACCTACCCCTCCCCATCCATCCCCCTCCCCACACCGACCCCACCCCCGACCTCGCCGCCCTACACCTCTCCGTTCACGGCCAAGAAGTCCGAAAAGGTCAGCCCAGGAGATTCCCAGAAGGGCCATCCGATGGTTTTGAAATGGGCATGTTAGCTTGAGTGGCTTCTTTGCTAGGGTCGCCAAAAAAGCACAAAACTTTGGAAAATGTGAATAATGCAGAACTCCAAACACTTTTCATATTGGCGAGATTGGCATGGTCCTGGCCACGGGTATGTCAAAATAGGAACTATTTTTTCTGCAACCCTGCTATTACCTGTAATCCTTTCCCTCCCCGAGGAACGGTCCGGGGCGGAGTTATCCTATGCCTTTGGTGGAGCCTGGACCCCATCATCTTTGCCTTCTTGATTTCATTGACCAATATGATTTTTACTTCCCCTTGTAAATCGACTTGGGGCGGGTCAAAAAGGATAGCATTCCAAAATCTCAAAACTGCCGCCATTCGCAGAAGTTGCAGCATAGCAACACCAACCTCAGAGCATACTGTTCTTTCATTAAGTCAAACAACTCTGCTATCCTGAAGTTTTAATTAAGGTCAAGGTCACTGAACCGAGGTCAGGTCAGATTCCATCTTCTTATCGTAGTGAGAGGAAAACTTTTCATGCAGAGCATAATGAAATCATGAAATCGACATTCTGCTTTCAAATATCTGACATGGTGCAAGTGAGGTCAAGTACCATGTATATTCTACACTGTTGTCTTGTGTCTAGTTTGAATTTTTATTCGCGTCAGCTGCTTCGGCCATACTGCACCCGCAGTGTCGTCTCATGCCGAATGCTGCTGTTCCCTGTGAATTTTTTTTTCGGTTTCGGAGCCACCCAAGTATTGCAACATAGCATTGGGCGGACAACCAATGACCTGAGATGACCCGACTTCGTGTGACCGGACCTGATTTCGTTTCTGTCCCGGGACATACATACATACATACATACATACATACACACACACATACATACATACATACATACATACATACATACATACATACATACATACATACATACATACATACATACATACATACATACATACATATATATATATATATATATAGATATATATATATATATATATATATATATATATATATATATATATATATATATATATATATATATATATATATATATATATTAGGGTGGTCCAAAAACGGAAAATGATATTTCTTTCCCTCCACAGGACTAATTTTATTACACATCACGAAAAGGAATTACATGTAAAATTTCGTCTCTCTATCTCATCATTTAGGGGTCGCCCAACTTTTCACTTGTTCTTCGTCAGGTTGGTCTTTAAGGGTGTCGGGATGGCAATTCGGTGTCCGTGAACGAGACGGAAAATGAATTGTTTCTGATCCTCATCCTTCGTCAGCGTCGCATTGTACACCTCCGCCAGGGCCACTCCGCGTTCAGCTGCGTCGTTCACCACTCTCAGGCTATTGGCTCTGGCCTGAAAGTCCTCGAACAGCTTGTCTTCCTTCCAAGCCGAAGGATCCATCTGCAGGAAGCCCTGTTTCGCTTCCTGGGCTCCGCATTTCTTCAGGACATCGAAAACACGATGCAACCTTTTGGTGAAGAAGGCATCAAGGCGGATGTCCCGTGTGTCTTCGATTTTTGCCCGGCGTGGGTGATCTTCGGTCGGATTTTCCGTCTTCATCCGAGTCACGCAGTCGGCCTTCATCTTGTCTGGAACCCGGTCGTTCAACAGGGAAAGGCCGACCAAGTCTTCCGCCAAGTACCAGAGATGCCGTCGAAGGGCATTGCTTGCGGTTGCAGCGACGTTCATCTGGTTCGTGTACTTCTGGAGTTCAGTCAGCATCATGATGTCGTTGTATGGGGCGTGGGATGACAGAGGAGCTTCGTGCCCAAATCGGACGTACATCAGGGCAACGAACAGCGCCATGCCAGTCACGTTCCGCTCCTCTCGTTTCGTTGTCTTGAACTGATGTCGGAACAGGAACATCTTGAGGCAGTAGATGCCTTTTGACATCCACCTCGCGTAGTGCATGGCACCAGGGGCACGAAACGATCGTTGAGTCGTTGTGCCCCCTCCGAGGAACAGGGCTGCGAGCTGCAGGGACTCGAAGTAGTCCTCGCGCGGACACTTCATTGGATCAGCCAGGGCAGATGCCAGGTAATCCTTCATCTGACAGCGGAGCTGCTCCAGATGTCCTTCGAAGAGGGTATCCTCACCCACCGTGTACTCTTGCTGGTTGATGGTCGGCCACTCCTTCTGGAAACGCTTGAAAAGGGCGACTTCCGGACCTCCAGTGTGCCCAAAGACGTTTTTAAAGACGTCAGAGAGATAATAATAATAAACAATTATAAAATAAGCTGAATTAAAGTTCAAGGACATTGTGGCAACCCTGAACATGCACTAACCTCCAAATGTTGATGGTGCTGCAACGCACACGCGAGTCGTGACACACACAGACAACGAATACGGGAGCGACGCAATGCACCCACGACCACAGCAACGGTTCAACTGAGT
This sequence comes from Ashinkailepas kermadecensis, assembly GCA_034440615.1. Taxonomy (NCBI): domain Eukaryota; kingdom Metazoa; phylum Arthropoda; class Thecostraca; family Neolepadidae; genus Ashinkailepas; species Ashinkailepas kermadecensis. Next base: position 41,058 of record JAOTOM010001571.1, on the reverse strand, counting down.
GCAGCACTAATCTATGGCGCACGCAGCAGCAGTTGCGCCAGGTTCTAAGGGTTAAAAGTGGGGCGACCTCTAAATATCATTGTATCGCGATGAAATTTTGCACACAATGAGAGGAATGCAACACGAAAAAAAAGCAGTGGTGTGGAGAAAGGACCAGTGCACTTTGAAATTTTGCCCCTCTTTTTGGACCACCCTAATATATATATATATATATATATATATATATATATATATATATATATATATATATATATATATATATATATATATAAATATATATATATATATATATAAATATATATATATATATATATATATATATATGGGAGTGCGATGAGTGTATGCACATTTGCATGTTGGAACTTAATCAAAATATTGCGAATTGCCATCCGATGCGTTTGAGGTCGGAGGCGGCGATAATCAGTTTCGTGGCTAACACATGCTATAAAACCACGACACACATTTGTGTGGACACTGTATAAGGGATTCTCTACTCTAAGGTAAGTGGAAAAGCAGTGAACAAAATGCAATATTCAACGCCATTTCAACACATGGACGCTTGGTGGTTAGCCATGGCTTCCCTATCCGAAACGTTTGAGGGTGATCGACAAATGTGCTGTCCGTCTAGCGATTGCGATATGCACTTGATGATTATGGCTTCGAGGATGAGCGAGCGCCTTTTCCTGTCATGTGATGTCTTCACTATGGATGTTCTCCTGCCAGCTCCTGTCGAGTTATGTCTCGGTTGTGCGTTGTTTGTTGGTTCTTGGGTGCGCCGTCTAACAAATGCATTGTAAGTCTCCGAGACAGAGATGCCATGGCGACTATAAGTTAGAGCCTCTATGACAACTTTGTTTCATATATTCTAGGTTTGAGTCTCTGACCTAGGTTGTTTTTGCTGAAGCATGTAAATATTCAGTTGAGTATGGAAATATGTACACAACGTTGGTTCACTTCAGTGGATTCCGCTGGTGTGGAGATATTGATTTTCATGACGAGGTCATTGATCCCGTTTTTTTAGTAAACTTCGGGCATGATTGCGTCGCTCAGGATGTCGGGCGTCACATTTTGTTGAATATTTGTCCGAGTACACGCTCGTCGGTCTGAGGCTGTGCTCGTCTAGTTCCAAAAGAACAAGGGAATACTATTCGTTAACTTGCCGTTTGTTGATCGTGGTTGAGGTGTCTGTTTCTTTGTCGCAAAGAACGCACCGATTTCTTTGAACGCACATCTGCTAATATACTCCTTGATCACGACGACTTACCAAGTTCATTTCCATCAGCGTTACCAAGCGCGTACCCATGTCTGAAGACATCCAGTGATGTTGCAGAAGCGAATGCAATTTGCGTCTTCAGTAGAAGCTCATTTGTTTATTTTTGTTCTAATACCTGTTGCTGTGCTGCTGAATCGCAACTTATCCGTTCAAACTCAGCTGTATCTGGCATGATACTGTTCAATGAAATAATTGTTCATCGCTATTGTTATTATCACGATTTCAACTATCCAAAACGTGCTTGAGCTCTCTACGATAATGGATATTGGATCGTATGTTGAATGAATCATGTGGGTATGCATATTGCATATACATATATTCACACACACACACACACACACACACACACACACACACACACACACACACACACACACACACACACACACATATATATATATCTATATATGTACTAATTAAGATGGAATGACAAATTGGGAAAACACAGAGCAATGGGAGCATAGCTTTATTAACAACATTTCGGCTCACACCTTTCTCAAGCTATGGACAATTTACAGGCATGGCGGTATTTAGCACTTGTCGTCTTTTTCTTCTTTTGTTTTCTTCTTTTTTCTTTTCTCCTCTTCTTTTTTCCCCTTTACTTTTTTCCCTCTCTTCCTTCCCACTTCGAACACTTCGAAGTGAGAACACTTTCGAACTCCTTCGAAAATATCAATGGTGTTTCTGATAGTTTGAAAATTGCAAGTATTGTAGCGGAACTGGATGTGGAACATGTTGAAAAATGATAGGTTAAACATCATTGTCGTACTTATTTGGTCGTTTCCAATGTACTGCTTTCACTGTCTGGTTCATTCGGTGTGAACACATGCGAAGTGCTTTATGATTAATGTCTCGTGACCTGTGTTCGAAGTGGGAAGGAAGAGAGGGAAAAAAGTAAAGGGAAAAAAGAAGAGGAGAAAGGCAAAAAGAAGAAAACAAAAGAATCTCGACGATCCCGGCCAAATGTGGGGGACAATGGCTGGCTAGGAGCCGGCGAAACTTGGGGATGGAGGCTGTGCAAAAAAAAAACACCTTTCTCGGTATTCTGTGGTGCTATGCGCGGATTTTCTGTGCCCTCATGTCTCCATGGAAGGGAGTGACCACCCCATTGCCCATTCCAAAGTCCCTGCTGGAGGTCTGGGGTCCCTGCAGGGCCCCTAGTGGGTGCTCTGGGCTCTTACATTATCAGGAGAGGACGTAGCCACCTACTTCGTCCCTCTTAGGTCCACTCAGGGGGCCAGGCCAGAGGAATGAGTGGTCCTCGCAAGGTCTGGCAGGTGCTCCGGACTAATACCTCCATACAATGGTACTAATTTTGGAAAATTATTGGGGGGAGGGGGGGAATACATGAAAGAAATGGGCGGACCAAAATGGATTTGGGGGCACATTCCATGGGCCCCATGTTAAAAGTTGAAGTTATTTGGAGAGGTGGGGGGGGGGCAAGGCCAAAAGCCGACATTCAGGGGGCAGCTGTCCCATCTAAAGTATATAAAACAACACCTCTGCCTCGATACCATCATACCTTCACACCATCATACTCATCACACCACCAGGAGATGGGTGATCACCCCCTTTGTCCCTCTTCGATGGTGTGGCTCCGAAAGGGTGTCGATGGGGTTCTAACAGTCTGATGGGTCCCTGTATAAGTCTGAAATTATGTTGAAAAGACCCCATGCATAATATATAGGCTTTTTCTAGACGTTGCTATCATGAAGATAAGGTTGATTTTGCAATACTACTTTTAGGGTGATCTACTATTCGATGATTTTGATTAGCCGAATTATATGAACCACTGCTTTACCAATCCCAGAAACGATATCAGAGCCTAAGGGAACCACAGCGTTATCGTTTTAAACATATCTTGCTTCATTGCAAACCAAGGGAAGGAGCATTTATGCGAAGCGCTCCAATATTAAAGAAAAATGCAAAAATAAACATATTTTGTGAACTTGAAATCAGTGTAATCTGGAATATAATTAGGAACGGAGCGTGAATAATGCAAATAAAATAATAGAAAAGTAACTCAGTTGTTTTCCTCCAAGTGTCCAACCGCAGAAACGTTTTGACAAGTCTGACATTGTATGTATGAAATGTTCGTGGAACCGCCCATAGTCTTGTCACCCTTCAGCAAGACATAAAAGATCAGTGTAACTTATCTTTTATGTCTTGCTGAAGGGTGACTGAAGGGAATACATGCTTCACTTCAATTGGCTACATCACCGTTTATGCTGACTGTACAGCTGTTCCATTTTGATGCAAAAGGTGAATAGCTGACCATAAAATACGAATACCACAACATGACGGTTTGCGAAGCCGCGCAAGCATTAGGTGTAAAGTGTGCCTTGGCAGCAGCTGCGGAATATCTGAATTCAAGACCAGGCTTAATCCACATTCAGAACCATTTTTAACGGTCATATGGCTAATGCGACATTAAAGGTCGTTGTGGTCATATGGTTAATCTGCTCCACCTACTTCGAGTAATGGAAGGGTCATGGCCACTCCCACCCATATTCCTAGGCGTGTATCTTGTGTATGCCGAGTTTGGCCTGCTGTTTATCGTGCGGTGTTGGCGGGCCGCCAGTAGTCGGGGCGGCACATGTGGCCAGTCTCTCGCCCCTCACACGATACTGGCCCGCAGTGCCGGTGTCCGGGGCTGCGATTGGTTGGTACCGACGTGTCGCCGCCGGCGTCTGGTCCAGGGCGGAGAGGGTCCGGCGCGGTCGATACTGGCCCGCAGTGCCGGTGTCCGGGGCTGCGATTGGTTGGTACCGACGTGTCGCCGCCGGCGTCTGGTCCAGGGCGGAGAGGGTCCGGCGCGGTCGATACTGGCCCGCAGTGCCGGTGTCCGGGGCTGCGATTGGTTGGTACCGACGTGTCGCCGCCGGCGTCTGGTCCAGGGCGGAGAGGGTCCGGCGCGGTCGCCGAGCGGAGGGCGACGTGTTAGGTCGTGTTAAGTTATGGCCGACAGTGGTTGTACTTGGGGTCGATGCGCTTGTGCCGTGTCGTGACCAGCGAATGAATACAGGTCTGTCAATTAGACGTCTTGCAACGACCCGTGATAGGCTGGGAAAAATTGTGAACAATGCCCATTGTATATAAGCGTAATTCCCTTCCACGATCCGCATTCTTGGAAGACACAGCGACTGATGAGTACCTTTAGTCATTGTACCGCACGGTCCAACATTGGCATGAACACTACAAGTTTGCGATTCTGTGCGTAGAGACCATGAACACTACAAGTTTGCGATTCTGTGCGTAGAGACCATGGGTCTGCGCCAAGCCGCGCATTCTGAACAGTGTGGGAGGGGGGGAGGAAACGATAGGGACTTCAGGTCAGTTTTGTTATGCAAAGTGATGGGCGTAATGCTAAATTTCGTGACTGAGGGATGGATGACTCGTCCCCGTCCCCCGCCATGATGGGATCCATGTTATACACTTGGGAGCAATGGCCTTTATTGCAGTATCCTGAAGACACGTGGGGAAAATTATCACCTTCACAAAATACTTACCGCGTTGCACAAAGAGAACTCTCCAGAACTCTCAGATCTGTACGTATCTGCCATGAGGTGTCGACAGCTCGGCAGATATTTAACATGGAGTCGCAGTCTTGAGCTGCGTCTGGGCATGTACTCCCAACCACACTCCGATAGCGCGTGTTGGGAGCAGTGGCGTCGCCACGAAATTCTCCCAGGGGGGCAAGGTCGGAAGGGGGCCTCCTGTTCCCCGAAAGGGGGCCTCCATTGTGTTAGGGTCTCATATTGTTTTTAGGCTCTTATACTATGTTTCGAGGATGGGGAACATGATTTCATATTGGTTTTTGTTTGTTCTTGGCATGGTGCATCATTTACTTAAAACGTAATAGCACTAATCATTTTCGCTGAAAACTGGGCCATACCAGGGTATAAATAAGTAATATTTGGATAAATACATAAGTGCCAAAACAAACCATCGTCTCAATGCTTTCTCGAATCTTCCCGCTGGCCTCTAGATTGCAGCGAGCTGGCGGGGCTGGTGCTAAGCATATCTTACAGATATCTCCCATTGATCAACCCACTTTTAAGTCCTCCAAGTCTAACTGAATATAGCTAGATTCATCACTACTGTTATTTATTCCCACCAGCTTGATGTCATAAGCAAAGCTTGAACGACCATTTCTCAGTCCAAGGACGACAATTTCGTAAAGGTGACAACGAGAAGTGGATTGCATTGGTTTTTTTAGCGTAATCTTAGGAATTTGTTTATTTTTATAACATTTGGTGCTGGCTGCAAGGCAACTGTCACACGAGCTAAAATATATCCTCAGCGAATAAATTCACGGCAAGAACAAGCATTGAACACCAATGCATAAATGACAATGCAACAATGCAACAATGTCAGTACATACATAATCCAAGCCTTCAAATTCCACGCCGTCACGCCCATCGTTTTCGCTGTGCTGTACCGTTTTGTAAATGACGTTGAGAAGGTATGGAAGCTGGGAAGCTCTAATCATGCAGGCTGTAATAACAGAAAAGAAGTTTTTTGGAAGAAAATGCATTTAAAAACATCACTCATTCCATTTCATATGGGGCATGGATGTTGTATTGTATGCTTATAAGGGGTAATTTGTCCCCTCAATGTTGGCTTTTCCCCATGGGCGTATGTTTCGGAAAATTATTGAGGGACCAGTGGAGTGCCTATATTTGCGTCAAGCAGGAGGGGGCAAACGGATTTGCAGGGAGAGGGGGGGCACCTACGACCATTAAAAAGTCCTTGGATTTCGACCGCTATTTTGTCAAAGGGTACATTTCGACATAATATAATTAGTCATCAACTAAATTGTCCTGTGGAGGGGCCTAATCTACCACTATGGTTTCTGATTGGTCGGATTTCAACCCTAACTCCACCACTCAGTTCTAAGGTTTTCTTTTGGTATCCCTTGATAAGTTACCTCACACTGCTGAAATTACACGTATACCACAAACCCGGATCGGTATCCCAAAAGATCAAGCTGGAGCCCTCCAAAAAGGAGAGATTCCAACAAATAAATGTCCGGGTCAGCAAAAATGGCTCTGTTGCACCGAATATTTTTTCCAGATGCCTTCTAAAATTGCGTATGACACCGAAAAGCATACCGGATCTCGAAAAATCGAGGTGGGATACAAAAACATGGCGTCAGAGGTTCGAAAATCAGGCCGGGATCCGGACTTTAAAAAAAAAAACAGAAAAGATCCACACAAATCGCGTTGAGCCCAGAAAGCTGGCGTTGGGTCTCCGGAACCACGCGCCTGGGCGCGATAAGTCGCGCTGGGACCCAGACAAAATCGCACCGAAGCCCCAAAATCATACTGGGGCCCCACAAATGTGCGTCAAAAGCCCCAAATATACACAGCGGACCCTAAGAGTACAACGGTGCCAGAAAGTACAACTAGCCCTCCAAAGCGCACAGAGTCTGCCAAAAAGCGATAGGGCCTTAAAACATGAGTTGCAGCCCTAAATAAACATACCGGGAGCTCTAAGAAAAATACACTGCAAGCTCGCAAGGCGCACAGGGGCCATGAGAACGCACAAGGGCCTGGAAAAGAGGCTGGGGCCACAAAAGGCAACATGGTTCCAAAACGTACAAAACGACCGGGGGCTAGATAAACACATCGGGATCTTCGAAAACGCCCAGACACGTAAAAAATACTCGGTGCACAAAAAAAACACAACAAGGCCCTAAAACGAACAGGGTTTAGAAGATGTATTAGGCCCGTAACTTCAAAGTAAAATGTATTACCCACCACTTTAAAATACAAACTTTTACAATTTCAGGCATTCCAGTTCATAACACCCGGTCGCCACGACGGCAACGTCAGTGCACACCCATTTTTCGTATTCGGTGCATTCGCCACACTTCGTGCGATGCTATGGTTTCTGCTAGGCCTTCTGCGTTTTGCTAATTGCTGCCAGATGATAGACTTGCGCCATATTTGGCGTGATGGAATGATTCGCATGGGCGTTCGCTTCGAAAAGTCGATTGATTAAATTCGATCATTAGTTTCCTGCTTCCCACATTTTCTGGTAGTTATGAAATGCAGTTTCCGCTGAGCTTTGATGCACTTCATATCTTTGCTGCTATCCTCCCAGATTGGATACCGAACCGAGGCCAAGCCTTGGCATTCTTTTTTGGACTCGTTGCGTCTTTCTTGGTCTATGATTGTGTATTATGGCTCCAATCCATTTTTGTTAGGGGCCTAAAGCATTTTCGAACCCCCTGCTCGTTTTAGGGTTTGTTGAATTTTTGTGCACCGAGTAATTTTTTTGACGTGTCGGCGTTTTCGAAGATCCCGATGTGTTTATTTAGCGCCGGTCTTTTTGTTTGCTTTGGAACCATGTTGCCTTTTGCGGCCCCAGCCACCTGTTCAGGCTATTGTGCGTTATCATGACCCCTGTGTGCTTTGAGAGCTTCCGGTGTATTTTTTAGACCTCCCGGTATGTATATCTATGGCTGCAACGCATGTGTTAAGGCCCTGTCGCTTTTTGTGAGACTGTGCGCTTTGGAGGGTCAGTTGTATATTCGGCCCCCGTTGTGCTCTTAGGGTCCCGATGTGTTTATTTTGGGCTTCTGACGCACACTTGTGGGGCCCAAGTACAATTTTGGGGCTTCGGTACGATGTTTCTAGGTCCCAGAGTGGCTTATCGCACCCAGGCGCGTGGTTCCGGAGACCCAACCCCAGTTTTCTGGGCTCAATATGATTTTGTGAAACTTTTCTGATTTTTTTTTAAAGTCCGAATCCCGGCCTGATTTCTCGAGCCCTTGGCCCCATGTTTTTGTATCCCACCTCGATTGTTCGAGATCCGGTTTGTTTTTCGGTGCCGTACGCAATTTGTGAAGGCATCTGATAATATGTTCGGTGCTCCAGAGCCATTTTTTTACCTGGGCATTTAGTTGTTGGAATCCATCCTTATTTTGGAGGGCTCCAGCTTGATTTGTGTTTGTGTTTGTGGTCACACTGTGCTTACGTGTGGCCCTAGACGGCATTTTTTTAGAGCCTCGACGGGACTACCGATGGGAATTGTGGGTCCCAAGCGCGATATTTGGGGAGCCCGGTTCGAGTTTGTGCGATGCGTTGTATTTAGCTGTGGCCCCAACGCCATTTTGGCGGTTCCTGTCGCAATTTTTCGGGCCTCGGAGCGAGTTTTCCGGGGCTCGCCGTATTTATTTGGAGACCCATACGCGAATTCTGGTGGACCGACGCGAATTTTGGTGGCACCAGCGCGATTTTTGAGGCCCCGACATGATTCTTGGGAGCTTATCCCTCTCAGGATGGAGGGGGCATTTGCCCCTTTGATATAGCACTGCGGCCACTGAAGGAGTTTTTTTTGTCCCAGAGTGACATTCCGGTTAAAATTGATTTTGAGGGCAGCTGCAACTTTTAGGGCCCCGGCGCGACCTTCTGGGCCTCCAGTGTGATTTTCAAGGGCTGCGTCGCGACTTTTTGGGTCCAATGTGATCTTTTGGGCCCCGACGTTATTTTCTTGGATCCCTAGCGCGAGCTATAGCGGTCTCGACACTTTTTGGGGGTCCAATGCGTTTTGGAGGCTTTTGGCGTCATTGTTGGGCCCCCAGAGTGATTATCCATGTCCGGATTGTTCTTCGTTGCTCCGGCTTCATTTGTTTTGGTCCCAATGAGACTGTTGGGGCACGGTACGACCTGTTGTGCCCCTGGCATGATTTTCGTGGTCCGGGCGTGAATTTTTGGTACCCCAGGCTCAGCGTAATTTGCGGGGGCCCCGGCCGTGTCTTTTGGGACCCATATCGTGATTTTAAAATACCCAGACTCGACTCTTATTACTTCTTAGGGGGTTCTTCTTGCAAATTTTAGGCCTCCTGTCGCGTCGTCTCATTTCCTAGAGCCTTTTTACCGGTTTTCGATGTCTCCTTGTGTGTCCTACCCTCCTCTCCCGTCTTGGAGGGCCTCCTCTTGCATTCTGGGGCCCCTTTAACATGGCATGGGGCTTCCTCTCATCTTCGAGGGGCATTCTCTGCCAAATTAGGGGCCTCTTGCCACGCCTCGTGTGCCTCCTCCTTTATCCTGGCAAAGCCTTACCCGTCTTGAGGGATCTTCAATTTTGGAAACCTCACCTCCTTCCATACCTGCTATCACTCCCATCCTAAGGGCCTCCTCTCATTCCCTGGGAACTCTTTCCAGTCTTCGGGTCCTCATTTGGTCCTGGAGACCTACTCCTTCTCGAGTCCGGCAGGTTCCTCATTTCTCTTCTAGAGGCCTACTTTTTCAAATTAGGGTCCTCCTCTCACGTCTTGGGGGCCTCCTGCTCTGCGTTCTCTTGCTCTGCGCTCTGGATTCGATCTTTACCCATCTTAGGGGTGGTCTCTTATCTTCTGGTGGACTCCTCTTCTCTCCCAGGCGCCTCCTCTGCCAAATTACTGGCAACCTTTCCTATCTTAGTGGCCTTGTTATTTCCCGGGGACCTTCTTATCCGTCTTCGAGCCCTCTTTTCCGCTTGGGAGCCATCTCTCGTATCCAATGGCCTTTCTCTCCTATTTTAGGGGCCTCCTCGTTCATCATGGGGTCTCATTTCCAATCTTGTGCCGTTCTCTTCCGAATTAGGTGCCTCCTGCCACGTCTCTGGATCATCATTTTCTATCTCGGTGGAACCTCACCCGTTTGGGGCCTGCTTTTGCGTCTCCGAAACCTCATCTCATATCCAATGGCTTCCTTTTCCCTCTTAGGGCCTCCTCTCATATTCTGGGGCCTCCTTTCCGGTGTTGGAGCCTCTTTTGCAATCCTGGTTGCCTCCGTGCCACTTTTGACACTCTCTTGATTTCTGAGGACTCCTACCCTCTCCTAGGTGACTCCTTTTTCAAATTAGGGGCCTCCTCTCACGTCATGGGGGGCCTCCTTATCTGTGTCTGGAGCCTCATTATCCTCTTAGCAGGGCGCTTTTGCGTCCTAGTCCTAGATTTTCTCTTCCAGGTTCCTCCTCTTCCAAAATATCTGCCTCATCTGGTTGGTCTCGGTGGCCTTCTCTCATTCCTGCGGAGACCTTCTTATCCGTCTTGGGGCCCCTATTGCGTCCGGAGAAGTCTCCCCTATCAGGTCTTAATTTTATATTGCAGGGGCATCCTCTTCCGTCTTGGGGGCCTCGTTTTCCAACTTAAGAATATCCTGCCGCCCAACGGAAGCCTTTTCGTCTAACCTGGGTGGCTTCTTGCCCGTCTCGGTGGCATCCTTTCCGTCCTGAGCAGGGTGCTTTTGCGTCCTAGTCCTAGATTTTCTCTTCCAGGTTCCTCCTCTTCCGAAATATGGTCCTCATCTGGCTGGTCTCGGTGGCCTTCTCTCATTCCTGCGGAGACCTTCTTATCCGTCTTGGGGCCCCTATTGCGTCCGGAGAAGTCTCCCCTATCAGGTCTTAATTTTATATTGCAGGGGCATCCTCTTCCGTCTTGGGGGCCTCATTTTCCAACTTAAGAATATCCAACTTAAGAATATCCTGCCACCCATCGGAAGCCTTTTCGTCTAACCTTGGTGGCTTCTTGCCCGTCTCGGTGGCATCCTTTCCGTCCTGAGGGCCTCCTTTTCGTGCTGGGGTCTCCTTCTCGTTCTGGGGCCTCCTTTTTCGTCCTGGGGGCTACCTTCCTATCTCTGTTCTACGTCTTAGGGGCCTCCTTTTCGTCCTTGGCTGCATCCTTTTCGTTCTAGGTGCCTCCTTTTCGTCCTGGGGCCTACTTTTAGTCCTGGGGGCCTCCTCCCAATCTCTGTTCTACGTATTGGGGGCTTCCTTTCCGTTCTGGGGCATCCTTTTCGTCCTGGGGGCATCCTTTTCGTCCTGGGGGCCTCCTTTTCGTCCTGGGGGCCACCTCACAATCTCTGTTCTACGTATTAGGGGCCTCCTTTTTCGTCCTGGTGGCCTCCTTTTCGTCCTGGGGGCCTCCTTTTCGTCCTGGGGACCTCATCCCAATCTCTGTTCTACGTCTTGGGGGATTCCTTTGCGTTCTGGGGCATCCTTTTCGTCCTGGGGGCCTCCTTTTCGTCGTGGGGGCCACCTCACAATCTCTGTTCTACGTCTTAGGGGCCTCCTTTTCGTCCTGGGGGCCTCCTCCCAATCACTGTTCTACGTCTTGGTGCCTTCCTTTTCGTCCTGGGGCCTCCTTTTCGTCCCGGGGGGCCTCCTTTTCGTCCTGGGGGCCTCCTCCCAATCTCTGTTCTACGTCTTGGGGCCTCCTTTTCGTTTTTTGGTGCATCTTTTTCGTCCTGGGGTCTCCTTTTCGTCCTGGGGGCATCCTCCCAATCTGTGTTCTACGTCTTGGTGCCTCCCTTTCGTCCTGGGGCCTCCTTTTTCGTCCCGGGGGCCTCCTTTTCGTCCCGGGGGGGCCTCCTTTTCGTCCTGGGGGGCCTCCTCCCAATCTCTGTTCTACGTCTTGGGGCCTCCTTTTCGTCCTTGGGTGCATCCTTTTCGTTCTAGGTGCCGCCTTTTCGTCCTGGGGCCTCCTTTTTTAGTCCTGGGGGGCCTCCTCCCAATCTCTGTTCTACGTATTGGGGGCTTCCTTTGCGTTCTGGGGCATCCTTTTCGTCCTGGGGGCATCCTTTTCGTCCTGGGGGCCTCCTTTTCGTCCTGGGGGCCACCTCACAATCTCTGTTCTACGTCTTAGGGGCCTCCTTTTTCGTCCTGGTGGCCTCCTTTTCGTCCTGGGGGCCTCCTTTTTCGTCCTGGGGACCTCATCCCAATCTCTGTTCTACGTCTTGGGGGATTCCTTTGCGTTCTGGGGCATCCTTTTCGTCCTGGGGGCCTCCTTTTCGTCGCGGGGGCCACCTCACAATCTCTGTTCTACGTCTTAGGGGCCTGCTTTTCTCCCTGGGGGCCTCATTTTCGTCCTGGGGACCTCATCCAAATCTCTGTTCTACGTCTTGGGGGCATTCTTTTCGTCCTTTGGTGCATCTTTTTCGTCCTGGGGTTGGCTGGTTGATTGTTGGAGTGTAGGGGCGCATGGACTGCGTCTTTCGTCCTGGGGGCCTCCTTTTTCGTCCTGGGAGCCTCCTTTTCGTCCTGGGGGCCTCCTTTTCGTCCTGGGGGCCTCCTTTTCGTCCTGGGGGCCTCCTCCCAATCTCTGTTCTACGCTCTTATAGAGACCTGATTATATTTCTTGGTGGCCTCGTCAGTCTTGAGGCCTCATTGACAGCATGCTATTCTGTCCCGTCGGCCTCCTTGCTCACCTTTTTTGCTGTGCATTTGCGGATAGGGGCCTCCTCAAATTTCAGGGGGGCGGCGCCCCCAGTTTCACGGCAGGGGGGCGACTGCCCCCTGCCCCCCCGGTGGCGACGCCCTTGGTTGGGAGTGAAGGGTAAACGTTCATTCCGTAATTTATCTGCACACCTGCTTTGCAAAATTTGTTGTTTTCCTTTAAAAACGGACTTTCTCTACCATCCATCTCACGCTTCCTAGGCCAAAGTTGCCTTGCGCCAGTAAACCCAGGCTATCAGCCTAAGTAGGAGCCAAAAGATGTTGGTCCCACATTCCGGGCTGACTGGGTGGGCCACGACTCGAATGCCCTTGGATTCGCCAGTGCCCTGCGAAAAGGCACGGAACTCTTACAAGCCTCATGCAGGTATTGTATTTAACACTGAAGAACACTTGACCGTGCACTCATCACAGAGCCCACCTATATTCCCTAACACGCGGCGCGACACAAATAATGGCATTTGCATGAAATGTCCCCGCAATGAGCGATGCAAAATAAATTTTACTTGCGGCTGGTGCAATGTTCAAAAGCCAGCCGAACGATCTTAGAGTGAATATATTTGTTTCCTAATCGAAACATTTGAACAGTAAACAGTGCTGTTGAGAGTGCTGCAAAAGCTGCACACTCGCAGAACAGGTCAGCACTCCTACCGCCGTCTGTTTGTGGCAGGTTGCTGCCGAGAACGGAGACTCCCTTGGATAACCAACGGAACACTTATGAGAGTTAGAATATGATGACAAATAACAGAAGCATATATTTGTATTGCAATGTCCCCAATACAATTCCATAACGGGTCGACAACTTAAAAACGAGTCATGTGCTTCAATTATAATTTTCGCATCTCAAATGCGACAGCCTTGTGGAAAATTTAAATTTCTAAATTGTGACACCCTCGCAGCCGCAAACACCGAAGAGTCTGCATCATACCGTCATTGTTTTTATCATTACGCTTATGCAGAGCTCTCACAACAGTACGTGAAGTTTAAGGGCGTTGAGCAAGTGCATGTTGCTTACCGTCGAGCAGTTATTTTTGTGAGCGAGAAACGTATGTATCACGTGCATCGAAACTGGGCAGTGCACTTGCTGTATGGAAACGGGAAGGCAGAGCGATAACTTGCCTATCTGAGAAAAAGCATGAAGGTTTCGCCATGGATTTATACAGAGAGGTAGGTAGTGGAGATTCAAATTCAGGTGAGTTGTCAGAGCTTTCATCGAGGGTACGGAGAAGCAGCAACTTATTGATGACAATTTCGACAACCTAGCGGTGGCACAAGGATTTTTTCTTCACGAATGTAAAGGTGAGGGTACCTCTATACCAACAGACAGAATCATCCGAATTGTGCGTGTATTCATGGAAAGAAGCTCACGCAAGTTGGGATGTGCGACATATTTCGATGGCTTGCATCGGGCATGTGACGCTCGAGAACAGTTTGTACGTCTGGCTGATGAAGCCGATGGATACTTGTCCCAGCTTCAGTCAGGACCGCACTGCTCTGATCCAGCGATTGTGCACTGTTCAAGCTGACGCTCACGGCACAAACCGTCGCCCGGAGGCCGGCGCCCCATGCAAAAAAAAACTATGAAAATGAAGAGAGCATCACAGCGGTCGCTACAAGATTGCTAAGTGAGCAAGTTTCTGGAGCCTGCCTCGCGAAATACGACCAACATAATATATTGCTGGTAGAAGCGGCACAAATCGGTGTACAAAACACACGTCAACTGGCATACATGTGATGACCAAGACGTCTCCTGGGTGGGCACATCACTTTTCCCACATTTAATCCAAACAATTGTTTCCATCATCTAGCAGTTGTACGCATGGAACACTTCCCACAGTCGGTTGCTCTATACTCTATGTAGTCGTCCTAAGCAATATCATCGCCTTTCGAGCCGGTTTGCCGCAGATATTCTCCTCACACCGGAGTTGCCTAGTTTGGTTGTGCGAGTCACACGTGTCACGTTCCCGGCCATCCCGACCACCACGGGTTGGTCTCGGGATCACACCTGATCGGTCTGATGAAGGATCACACCAATCGGTCCGATCTCAATGGATCACACCAGCCGGTCTGATGGGGGATCATGCCTGACCGGTATGATAGGGATCACACCAACCGATTCCATCCCAGTGAATCACACCAGCCGGTCTGATACGGGATCACGCCGGACCGGTCTGACAGGGGATCGCACCAACCGGCCTGATCCCGGTTCGATCTGATCCAGGCCCACTGGTCGGCCCGACGAAGGCCAGCAAGCACGCGATCTGAGCGGGCGAATCACACGTGGCCAGGCTGGTCCAGACTGCCGGCGAAGTTGTAGAGGATGAGGTGCCACAGAGCCGGGTCGTCCAGGTAGGCCGGGTGGTTGCCGTCGGGTATCACCGCCACCATAGACCGCGGCAGAGCCAAGAGCGCGGGCAGCGAGCTGGCGCCGAGGCCGTGGTCGTTCGAGCCGTACACGATCGCGGTGGGAACCTGCGCCGGCCAGGCCACGTCAGACACAGTCACTGGAGGGCGTACCGATCGACAGGCGAGCCGGCTAACACATCACTAGATGATCATCTGCACCCAGAGGCGCAACCAGCAACTCTACGACGGGGGTGAATTATTTGTGAGTTCGCCTTGCTCAATGGACCCCTCGAGCTTCAAGTACCACTCTGGCGTCAAGGGGCCTCTCCAGTTCCCGGAGCCCCTCCTGTTCCAAACTGGGCCCTCAAACTTTCGGGACCTCTCCATCGAGCTCAACCAAAGCCATTTTCGGCGCGCTTCGCGTGCTTAAAATGGGCCCGGCCGGAACGACGGCGGGCGGCTATTGTCCTATTAATCCTCTCCTGGTTGCGCCATTGCCCATACCATTGTCATATGGCGGTGCTTACTGTCACATGCACCTAGTGGCATCGGCAAGCTGCGTCAGTGCGTCAACTTCTGGCGATTTCGATATACCACCGATTTCGGAGTTGGTTGCGCCCAGAGTTAAATTTAAGTGCCACCAGTACGACCAGCTTCCATAGACGGAGAGCGAAAAGGATAACGCTCTCATTTATCGGTGGGTTTGAAAGCCACAAAGTTGATAGTGCAAACGCATTACCAGATTTAATGGATTGCAAACATGAGCTTCGCCGGCAATAACGCCTACTTTGTACTTGGGACGTAATTCTATGGCTTGGGAGAGGCCATACATGCAATAAGATAGCCAATTTTGAGCCGGAAAGGGTGTCTCCGAGACCTAGAGGTATCCTTCTGAAACAAACTGTACACATTTTAAAAATTGCTAATGATTAACCGGGACTTTTCATGCCTGAAGGCCTTCTTCAATTCGACGAACCACATGACCATGCAGGTCTCTGTGCGATCCTTACGGTCTTAACTTAAATAAACCCTCATAGTCTCAGGCCAGCACAGCCCCGTGAAAGTCCTGGTAGAGCCTTCAAGTACGATAAGAGCCCATGCAGGGACGACCATCCACCGGTGGACACTTAACCAGACGCTGACGACGAGGGGCACCAGCCTGGGCAGTCACCATCCACCGAGTGACTGACCACGAGGGGCACCAGCCTGGGCGGCCACCATCCACCGGGGGACACTGAACTAGACGTTGACCACGAGGGGCACCAGCCTGGGCAGTCACCATCCACCGAGTAACCTTGACCACGAGGGGCACCAGCCTGGGCGGTCACCATCCACCGAGTGGCTTTGACCACGAGGGGCACCAGCCTGGGCGGCTACCATCCACCGAGTGACTGACCACGAGGGGCACCAGCCTGGGCGGCCACCATCCACCGGGGGGACACTGAACCAGACGCTGACCACGAGGGGCATCAGCCTGGGCGGCCACCATCCACCGGGGGACACTGAACCAGACGCTGACCACGAGGGGCACCAGCCTGGGCGGCCACCATCCGCCGGGAGACTCGCCTGGATGTCGCGTGCCAGCTCGGCAGTCAGCCGGTGCGTGCCGACCGGCGCGACCGGCACGTATCCGACCAGCCAGTCGGGCTGCTGGATCAGCAGCGGCACCGAGAACTCGCCAGAAGCGGACGGCGACACCAGCACCACCCGGTTGGACAGCGACAGCTTCCGCACCACCACCGACAAGAAGTCGGCTTTGCTGACGCCCGCAGACAGGCGGCCGCGGCTCTTCGAGTTGGAGAACCCTGCGACACAGGGTGCCCACGGTTATGGACCGGCCCAACTCACAGTGTACAGTCGGGGGAAGGGAGCGCGAGCGTCGCCGCCTTTCTAAGTGGGATCGAACCTCAGGGGCACAAGAACGATTGCTATATCAGAGGAGTAAGATCGTGGCAGTCTCCTACCCAAGCTGGAGTCCGGATCTCGAACAGAGTGGTGGCGACGCCCTTGGAAGGGAGCCATTCTGCCTGTCGGCCAGCTCCAGCCAGTGGCGGACACAGAAACCGACTCAGCAGGGCCAAGGCAGCAGAGCATATGTTCAGGTTCGGTCAAAAGACCGATGACCTTTGCTTCCTTTTGCCCTCTACCTTTCTGTTATTTTGTTATAATAAGCATACTTTTGATGACATGACAAAATTGATTGCCTGAAATACACTACTGGATCCTCTGCACAGCACGAGGCTGAAAGTTGAGTTCGTAGTTCTCGGATCGTTCAGAATTCGTAGCATATGGAGCAATTACAGCCAACTGAAAGGAGGAAATTCGTAGTCAACATGCGGCCTCTGCAATAGACCTCGTTGCCATAAGGTTGATACGTGTTTCGGTCATATCCTACGGGAAGCTTACACAGGACAGATGAGATTGGGATCGAGCGAGCTTCCAGTCATGCGACCTACATCGACGTTCGGTACGCACATCGAAAGATGTGGGTTTGGACACACAAGCACGTGACATTTCTCTGTTCCACATTGAGGCAGAAGTCAGATTAAGCTGGTATCAACAAATGGACATCTCTTCACTTACGGTCAGTTATATTTTTGTCGTCTATGCAAACCACTGCGGCAAGCGCATAAACCGTGCTGCTTGCCCAATGGTGAATCCAAGGACCCAAACAATTCATCCCATACTACTCCTCCCCACGATCACCGAGTTTTACGGAAACATAGCTTTCTGTGATGATAGTTATTTCCACGATCACTTTATTCAAACAGTATTTTTACGACATCCTTATTTCATGGGCGGGTCACTGCAGAGGATATGGGACGTGCCAATCAAATCTTTATGGAGATTTGATTAATAATATCTTTATTCAAATCTTCTTTATTAACATTACGCCCACGACATGCGTGGAAAGAATCTACGTTAGAACTGCGTCGTCCCCTTTATCTCAGACCCGTGGCGACACCCACGCTTAGTCTTGCATCCTCCAAATCAAAGAGTTTTTATTTGCTACATTTTTGGTTCCTACTCAGCACTCGGTTGGTCCCCAAGACCGCCTCCCTCCCCAAGATGTTCGCTCAATTTGACTTTGGACTTACCACCGGGCAGGTCAATGGCAACAGCTCTGTATCCAAGGGCGGCCAAAGTGCGCAGTGTCTTGATTCCCCGCCAGGTGGCAGACGAGAAGCGAGCTCCGTGCAGCAGCAGGAACGTCAGTCCGCCGCTGGACGGCGCTGTCGGCAGCGACTGCGCGTAGTGTAGCTCCACACCCTGCAGAGGGGCGGGAACTGTCAGGCCTGGTCCACTGAAGGTCACCACAGGCCACTCACGCCTACCCAGGACCATGGACCGTCACCACCGGACTACGGACCGTCACCACTGGACCATGGACAGTCACCACCAGAACACGGACGATCACTACACTCCACGGACCAGGAACCATCCAGCAAGAAATATCATGTCAGCATTTGAGATTCCAGGTGCATTTTAGATGCAACACCCAATAAGGACATGTCATGCAAAATTGCATACAGAATGTGGATCTAATCCATCCATACCCAATGATGAAACATAAATTATCCACAAGCTACACAATATCCCAAGCATGTCACAAACCTAATACAGTGTCACCGAGTGTCAAGTGTCAAGTGTCACCGAGTGTCAGAGTGTCAAAGACAGACCACAGCCATCAGCATATCATAAGGTATCACAAACAGGTCACTAACCCATGACATGCAGACCACTAGCTGCCAAACCCATAAATAACGGAACATTTACTTTCCGAAGCGACCACAAGCAACCAAGGTCACAGGTCACAGGTCACATCACAGGTAAACCAAGAACAGCTGCCAGCAAGGGCTGTAAATATCAATCCTACAGCAATCCTATCGGATCACGAGCCAGCCATTCAGCGAGCATCGATTAGCAGGCGAGTGCTGTGATGGCCAGACCGCGCGGCCAGGACCCGTGGCCGCGACCGAGCCCGGTAACCCGCTGCCGGCCACCCAGCCGGCGCCGCGGTGCGGGCCGCCGCGTGTCGTCACGGACCCGGCAAATGACGCACCACCGACCCGACAGGTGCCGGCCGGCGAACGCACCCGCGCCACCGCCCGTTACCGCCGTCGGCACGAAATGCAGTGCAGCACCGCCTAAACAATGACGGCGAGCGCGGCACGGCAACCATGCGCCGATCCCGGACACGGCTGGCGGCCGGACCCCGGCGGCGCCGCGCGCCGTCTGACGACCCTCACCTGCACGGACACCTGCCCGCTGGTGACGGCCATCTTGTCGGCGTCGATGCTGGGCAGCTGGCCGGCGGTGAGGTCGATGGTGGCGCTCCTGGCAACGATGGCGCTCCTGGCGGCGCCGGCGCGCGACTCGACGCCAGCAACCACCGGCACGCCATCGCTGACGCCGGCCATGCTGATGGGCGACTTCTTCCCGGCCGCCAGCAGACGCTCGTACAGGCTGTTGCCCTTGACGAGGATCCGGGGCGGGAACGAGAACTGCGCCTGCAACGGCGATCCATCGACGGATGAGCAGGAGACAAGAACAGAGAAACAGACACGGAGATGCAGGAAAACACAAAGAAAACAAAAACTTGAGTGAGCGAGAATGTGAACGAGATCTTCACGAATATGTTGAACACAGCCGGTTGATGATACCACTGCCTACTCAGACAGGATGTGCGATCTCCACCCCTGCGGCCACACCACTCAAACCGACTCTGCGTCGAATGGCAGTTGGCGCAGATGGCGCCGTGCAGATAAACTCGCCGCATGGACGATCAAATGGGCGGTGACAACATAGGAACAACGCCCAGCTTGTCCTGGGCCATAGATCGGGCCAAAAGGCCAAATGGCACGCGCTTCAGTGAGTTGTCCTCATGGAAAGATCCTGCGGGAAACCATCATCTTGTCTGGAAGCGCCGTATCGAGAGCCGTCTTGCTCTGCCGCTGCGACAGGCGTTATCTAACCGTGTTGCTGAAAGGGCGCCCGGCGAGAGGATGCGGGTGGCAAGGTTCTTACAGATAAGGTTGGTTTATCTCTCTCCGTGGTGGTGCCCGGCTCACAGTCGTGCAGATAAACACTGGCGACGGAAAATAACTCCGCTGAACTAACATGACATTTTAGGACTCCTTTTGCAGCCCAACTGAAGGAAAAACACTATTAAAAACTAATTGTAGAAAATACAAGGGGCTATTTATAACTTCAAACAGTGGACTACGAAAAAGAAGCTCTCTTGAAAACACCGAAAAATGTGCACACAAAATCGACTGTATTAGGAGACGAAGCTTGCGCATGATGGGCGGATAATTGTATTATTTTATGGAGATACACCAAAGTACCGAAAGTTAGCCGATTTTCACTAAAGCATGATCCAAGCCCAGTATTATGTGCCCAACCTCATGAAACGCATACCATTGGAATTCGAAAATATCAACCCATATACAAAATTTCGTGATTCAACTACGACATATAAAAGAAAAACAGCCTTCAGTATCTTTGTACCTATGTCCAAAAGTTACTGAGTGCTTTCGAAAGCTAAATATGCACGGATAATACAAGGTACACTTCTCGTAAAAATATACATCGGCCGGAGTACCTTTCATGGCACAAGGTTACCCGCTATGCGATTCAGAAGTCAAATACCACCAAAACGTTTCATGATGATGATGATGAATTGGGGTTTAGGGGTGCGTCGACATCCAGGGTCATTTTGCGCCCATAACTGTATTTTGATCAATCTACGGTGATGCTATAATAGCTTGTTATTAATATTCACGGGTGGCGGTATATCACCTCAAAGCGTGCTTGTCGAAGGAAGGTAAAAATATTCCCAGATGCCACGACCTCAGAGTCGTTCCCTATTAGCATACGTAAAGAAGTATCGGCGTTCAGCCGTCCTAAAATATGGCGTCGTAGAGGTTCCAACAGTACACAGCCTACTAAAACATGGTACACGGTAAGCGGTTAGAACAGCGTGGGCATAAAGGCCGATCATCACCGGTCAGCATGTAACTGTGTCGCGAAGGTATGACACATCCTCAATCGGCAGAGTATTACTTCTTCCCGTCGTTGGGTTCGGTGTGAGGATCGCCACTTTCCTTGTGCCGGCTTTAAAACCCTGAGCTTACTACACTTCGAGTTCCAGGCTCGTTGCCATTCTGACCGTATACTTGACAATATAGTAGGATATAGGTCCCTTGGGGAGCCGTAGATGAACCCCACGGTAATTGTTGATAGCGTGTTTGGCGTTTATGTCAGCAGCTTCATTTCCCGCGAGTCCGACATGGCTGGGAATCCAACAGAACACGATAATCCTGCCGATGTCATGTAAGGATTTCATGGCTTTCATAATCCTCCGGACTAGTCTGTTATCCTGGTTGAAGGCTTTCAATGCCAGGAGACTGCTTAAGGAGTCTGTGAAAACCACATGCTTTGTGGACCGGTCTTCCTGTATACAATAGAGGGCTTGCAGAATAGCATACAAATCGGCAGTAAAAATAAATGTGTGTGTCGGTAAACTAGAAGATCGAACACTGTGTCGACTGACGTAAGCACATCCAACACCAGAGACTGACTTTGAACCGTCTTCTGTGTAAATCCGCGGAAAATCGTGATATTCATGTATTTGTTCCAATGCCAATGTGTGGAGTTCCTCCGGGTTTACATGTCCTTTCTTTGAACAGGACAAAGTTACGTCAGTTTGCACTGGGACAACGTGCCAACGGGAGTGCTCGGTGTAATAGCACGTGCTGCACAACGCGGCTTGATATTACAGTCACGAAGGATCGAAGCTATACGAATGGAAAACGCTAATCCACGCTGATTTTGGGCCCTATGATGTGCTCTTGATGTCCCCAAGAATATCCACTGGTAGGCTGGATGTTTCCAGTTTTGGGCAACATTGCATGCGTATCTCGCCCCCAATAATTTACGGCGTAGCGCAAGAGGTAGCTCGTCTACTTCTGCCATTACACTACCGGTCGGTGAAGTGCGAAAAGCTCCAGAAGCGATGCGAAGAGCTGCATTGTGGATCACATCAAGATAACGCTTGGTTGTGGCACATGCTACAAAACATTTCATGAAGACTTTTGGACTCCTGTATATTGCCCGATCTACACAAAAAGTACACCATTCGACCGTTGATAAACATTTACGTCGGCGTGAATACTTTCCGTGATCCCAAGCTAGGGCGTCGATAATTGAGTGGTTAAGCTGAGCATCTGGCATACCAGAGGTACAGGGTTCGATTTCCCACGGTGTCTGCCTTTCCTGTGAAGTTGAGAGGCGGGCAACGCCACATGGCCTCAGCTGCTGGATGCGCCATAAAGCCACACTCCCAATCTCAGGTTAGTCGCCACGTGATCCAGAGTTCACACTCGACGGGCCGCAAACATGACAGGAAGCAAACGTCAGACGGCAAATGTCAGACGGCAAACGTCAGGCGGCAAACGTGAGACGGCAAACGTCAGACGGCAAACGTCAGACGGCAAACGCCAGGCGGCAGACACCAGGCAGGCAGCAGACTCGCCAGGCAACGGGCACGGCAGACAACAATCTCGCCAGGCAAGCAGCAGACTCACCAACAACAGACACGGCAGACAACAATATCGCCAGACAAGCAGCAGACTCACCAACAACAGACACGGCAGACAACAATATCGCCAGACAAGCAGCAGACTCACCAACAACAGACACGGCAGACAACAATCTCGCCAGGCAGGCAGCATACACACCAACAACAGACACGGCAGACAACAATATCGCCAGACAAGCAGCAGACTCACCAACAACAGACACGGCAGACAACAATATCGCCAGACAAGCAGCAGACTCACCAACAACAGACACGGCAGACAACAATATCGCCAGACAAGCAGCAGACTCACCAACAACAGACACGGCAGACAACAATATCGCCAGACAAGCAGCAGACTCACCAACAACAGACACGACAGACAACAATCTCGCCAGGCAGGCAGCATACACACCAACAACAGACACGGCAGACAACAATCTCGCCAGGCAAGCAGCAGACTCACCAACAACAGACACGGCAGACAACAATCTCGCCAGGCAAGCAGCAGACTCACCAACAACAGACACGGCAGACAATCTCGCCAGGCAAGAAGCACTCACCAACAACAGACACGGCAGACAACACTCGCCAGGCAGGCAGCAGATTGACAGCAGACACGTCGCTGTCAATCTGCTGACACGACACGCCGACGGGTCTTGGAGTTGCCTTACCACCTATGGCGCCACAGTCAAATCCTGCTGTAGGTACCTCGGGATTATCCACAAAAGCTGTTGAGAGGGGGTCGAGGTTCCGGCATGACACATGTACTGCGAACTGTTCCAGGCTGGAAATGATTCAATCTGAGTTGTTCTCTATTTTTAATCGGACATGGAAGTCTCGTGCAGATATTTTCAATCGATTTCAATGTTTCGCGACAATCCGTCAGGAGGCAGATTCCACCTCCCCAGCAGGACGCGGAGAGAAGCCTAGAGGCAGAAGGATCCTCAAAATGTTCATGGAAATATGCAGCCTGTTTCGCATGTGTCAATAAATCTGCTGAGAGAAAACAGTCGTACGCAAAGGCCATACCTAAACACACCTTTCGGTCGTCCAAAACCGGCTCAGAATAATGCACCTGATGTGCTCCGCAGCTGGCCGACTGGTTTGCAGTTGACAACACGATTCTCGTCTCTTGCTACAATGCTTAACATTAACTAGAAGGCATCATGCAAAAACTGGCGCACCATCGCAAGGTTAAGAGAGTCGTTAGTACTCTAATTCTGCACTGGACACCGACCAATATCCAGGTTGTGATTGTTGTTACGAAGTGAAATGAAACCACAAATAAGCGCTTATAATTCCAAATGAGTTGTTGAGAACCTACGCCTTCCGACGCTTCATACGAAGCTTAGCCCCGTGGATAGCAAGTCATACGATCACTAAACTCACACATACGCTGCGATGAATCGCTTTGATAAGCATCAACACCTCCGATGACATTGACCGCCTCTTTGTTTGTCTAGACTTGTGATGTTCCCGTTATTGATCTAATTAACCGTCACACACTTGCAGACGAACGCCCACTGTCCAGAACCTTGATGTGCAGTGGCACAAACATAATTGCAATGATAAACAGCTACATGCAAAGTTAGAACATAGGACAAATGCTCAAGTGTCCCCATATCGTATTACCATATATATACCAACGGAAATACGCACCATGCCAGATATATGAAATGGGACCCGCGAAAATATCGGAGCAACCGGTCTCTTTAATCCCTTCGCTGCGTTCTCGCAAAACAACTTGAGACGCGGTTTCAAGACAGTATGTTTCCCGAGATGAGATAACAGAAAGCACTGTGTCATTTATAGATAATGGATCATGTCAGCGAGTTCAATAAGTCCGCAGTGAGGCGCTCCTCGGTTTAGATGGCCTTTTAAACGGAACTATGCTTCTTTCGAATGAAAAAGACATAGATAACAACTTATGGGGACTTTAATGCAAGTGTGTTTCGCTATAACCACGCAGGCACACAAAGTCTATCAAAATCATTCAGTAACCGATGGAACTTGACATACATCGGAACATCACAACAACCAGTGAGTAACTGGTAGGCAGGCGCAGCCGGCGAGTAGGTACGAAGGCAGCGGCTAGTCTGAGTGGGCCGAGCACACAGCTCCGACAGCTGCGAGGCCTAGTGCAGAACTCGGGAGAAAGCAACGGGTCTCAGATCCTTTCTATCACATGTGAGGAGCACTTGGCTTAAGATGAGCCTCAGAAAGATAATTTGTTCAGCATTCAGAGGATATTAATAGTTGGGGCTTACAAACCATCTCCCCTGTTCTGTAAATATCGTTGTGCAACCCCGAAGGGTTGTACAACGATATTTACAGAACATGTGAATCAAACGTATATCCGCAAAGCATTAAAGGTTGTGTCATAGCCCATTGCGGAAAGGAAAAAAATGGTGGTTCACTTAAAAACACTGAGGGGTAAGTGGGCAGCAGATCTCGGGCAGATTTGTGCTATATTATCGAGTTAATTCCAGGGTTTTGTTTCTTGTGGATCGCACCAGCTTCGACGTATTGGAAAATTGGTAATGATACTGCAAGATTGCTTAATATACCCGACATGTTGAAGGAGCAGCAGCATGGTGACGCATGCTCGGCGCTGCTTGAGCTCTCTAACCTCATATCTATAATCACTCCTTAAATATTCAATCACGTAGGTATCTCTTACAGGCTGGAGAGATGACGTGTGTAGATAAATTAGTGCGACATTGTTTCCTTAGATAAGCACCCCATTCCCACACCTACTGGAAAAAGGTGCCCCTATAGGATACTTGAGTGCAACCCTTTACATTTTCAGCCGAAGGTGCCCTCCGAGTACAAATGTCGCCACCCAGAAGCACTAGAATGCACCCCCCAATTATTTGTATGTTAATGGTGTCCATCCGGGGAAATGGCTCCCCTGAAAATCGTTCCCTTACTTTTCCTGTCGCTCCTACGCCTATGCCAATTTCCATCCCCTTGCTGCACATCTTATAATGCAAAAGTAAAATTCTTGGGCAAAAAAATATCCATCCTCTTTTTAAATCCATTCAATGCGGGACTTTCCACTAAATCACCAGGCAGCCTATTCCATTGGTCAGCCATCTTCGACTGCAAACTTGTCGGCGATTAAATGTCCTTACCCTCGACTTGTCTAACCGAAATTGATAAACCTTAAATGATTCTCTAAATAGAAAAATGCGCACAATTCTCTGCCTGAGGTCAGGGAAGACATCATATAATGTGGGAATGTCCCGATAGTCCCGCTAGATATTCAACAGCAGTGTGGTGAGGAGCTACCATGGTCACCTGACATCCGACCGTGATCACGGGGGTGCGGTGGTGAGTCACGCGACATCCGACCGTGATCACGGGGTGCGGTGGTGAGTCACGCGACATCCGACCGTGATCACGGGGTGCGGTGGTGAGTCACGCAACATCCGACCGTGATCACGGGGTGCGGTGGGGGTCACGCAACATCCGACCGTGATCACGGGGTGCGGTGGGGGGTCACGCAACATCCGACCGTGATCACGGGGTGCGGTGGGGGTCACGCAACATCCGACCGTGATCACGGGGTGCGGTGGGAGGGTGGGTCACGCAACATCCGACCGTGATCACGGGGTGCGGTGGTGAGTCACGCGACATCCGACCGTGATCACGGGGTGCGGTGGTGTCACGCAACATCCGACCGTGATCACGGGGTGCGGTGGTGAGTCACGCGACATCCGACCGTGATCACGGGGTGCGGTGGGGGTCACGCGACATCCGACCGTGATCACGGGGTGCGGTGGTGAGTCACGCGACATCCGACCGTGATCACGGGGTGCGGTGGTGAGTCACGCAACATCCGACCGTGATCACGGGGTGCGGTGGTGAGTCACGCAACATCCGACCGTGATCACGGGGTGCGGTGGTGAGTCACGCAACATCCGACCGTGATCACGGGGTGCGGTGGGGGTCACGCAACATCCGACCGTGATCACGGGGTGCGGTGGTGAGTCACGCGACATCCGACCGTGATCACGGGGTGCGGTGGGGGTCACGCAACATCCGACCGTGATCACGGGGTGTGGTGGTGAGTCACGCGACATCCGACCGTGATCACGGGGTGCGGTGGGGGTCACGCAACATCCGACCGTGATCACGGGGTGCGGTGGTGAGTCACGCGACATCCGACCGTGATCACGGGGTGCGGTGGGGGTCACGCGACATCCGACCGTGATCACGGGGTGCGGTGGTGAGTCACGCGACATCCGACCGTGATCACGGGGTGCGGTGGTGAGTCACGCAACATCCGACCGTGATCACGGGGTGCGGTGGTGAGTCACGCAACATCCGACCGTGATCACGGGGTGCGGTGGTGAGTCACGCAACATCCGACCGTGATCACGGGGTGCGGTGGGGGGTCACGCAACATCCGACCGTGATCACGGGGTGCGGTGGGGGGTCACGCAACATCCGACCGTGATCACGGGGTGCGGTGGTGAGTCACGCAACATCCGACCGTGATCACGGGGTGCGGTGGGGGTCACGCAACATCCGACCGTGATCACGGGGTGCGGTGGGGGTCACGCGACATCCGACCGTGATCACGGGGTGCGGTGGGGGTCACGCAACATCCGACCGTGATCACGGGGTGCGGTGGTGAGTCACGCAACATCCGACCGTGATCACGGGGTGCGGTGGGGGGTCACGCAACATCCGACCGTGATCACGGGGTGCGGTGGTGAGTCACGCAACATCCGACCGTGATCACGGGGTGCGGTGGGGGGTCACGCAACATCCGACCGTGATCACGGGGTGCGGGGGGTCACGCAACATCCGACCGTTATCACGGGGTGCGGTGGTGAGTCACGCAACATCCGACCGTTATCACGGGGTGCGGTGGGGGTCACGCAACATTCGACCGTGATCACGGGGTGCGGTGGTGAGTCACGCAACATCCGACCGTGATCACGGGGTGCGGTGGTGAGTCACGCAACATTCGACCGTGACCACGGGGTGCGGTGGTGAGTCACGCGACATCCAACCGTGATCACGGGGTGCGGTGGTGAGTCACGCAACATTCGACCGTGATCACGGGGTGCGGTGGTGAGTCACGCGACATCCGACCGTGATCACGGGGTGCGGTGGTGAGTCACGCGACATCCAACCGTGATCACGGGGTGCGGTGGTGAGTCACGCAACATCCGACCGTTATCACGGGGTGCGGTGGTGAGTCACGCAACATCCGACCGTTATCACGGGGTGCGGTGGGGGGTCACGCAACATTCGACCGTGATCACGGGGTGCGGTGGTGAGTCACGCAACATCCGACCGTGATCACGGGGGTGCGGTGGTGAGTCACGCAACATTCGACCGTGACCACGGGGTGCGGTGGTGAGTCACGCGACATCCAACCGTGATCACGGGGTGCGGTGGTGAGTCACGCAACATTCGACCGTGATCACGGGGTGCGGTGGTGAGTCACGCGACATCCGACCGTGATCACGGGGTGCGGTGGTGAGTCACGCGACATCCGACCGTGATCACGGGGTGCGGTGGTGAGTCACGCAACATTCGACCGTGACCACGGGGTGCGGTGGTGAGTCACGCGACATCCGACCGTGATCACGGGGTGCGGTGGTGAGTCACGCGACATCCGACCGTGATCACGGGGGTGCGGTGGTGAGTCACGCAACATTCGACCGTGACCACGGGGTGCGGTGTTGAGTCACGCGACATCCGACCGTGATCACGGGGTGCGGTGGTGAGTCACGCGACATCCGACCGTGATCACGGGGTGCGGTGGTGAGTCACGCAACATTCGACCGTGATCACGGGGTGCGGTGGTGAGTCACGCGACATCCGACCGTGATCACGGGGTGCGGTGGTGAGTCACGCGACATCCGACCGTGATCACGGGGTGCGGTGGTGAGTCACGCGACATTCGACCGTGACCACGGGGTGCGGTGGTGAGTCACGCGACATCCAACCGTGATCACGGGGTGCGGTGGTGAGTCACGCAACATTCGACCGTGATCACGGGGTGCGGTGGTGTCACGCAACATCCGACCATGATCACGGGGGCGCGGTGGTGAGTCACGCGACATCCGACCGTGATCACGGGGTGCGGTGGGGGGTCACGCGACATCCAACCGTGATCACGGAGGTGTGGTGAGGAAGTATCACGCTCCCATGGGTGCGAGTCAGTGAACTCGAGTGCAGTGTGTGGTGGCGGTTGGAGTGACGGCCCGTCATATTCCGGCCAGTAACACAGTGTGCCCAGTCACCCATCGCGACAGAGGGCAGTGACACGGCAGTGAACGGTACACGTGAAGGCGGCCGCAGCGTCGGGCAGGACAACCACGTCTGACAATCGTGGAAATGGCTCCGCTTATGGTGGCGTACCAGTCTGCTCGATGGCTTCATGGGCCTCGAGGTTGATTGGCGCCGTCTCAGGCTTCCTTTCCAAATATATTGTCCTCATCGGCATCTACTGCACACCCGTGCACTGACTGGTACATAACCCAGCTGTAAGTGAGCTCAAGTCTTGAAGTAGCAGCAGCGAGGCGTTGCCAGGCAAGCTATGTCTTAGGTATCTATGTGAATGCAGCCAGTAATATAGCACAAGTACAAAGTACGCCGCCTGAGAATGCTTGTCGCGATAGGTCCAAAACTTCTCTGGATCATTCACGGTCCTTCGAAAATGACTGATTTTCAATGCTGCGAAATTACCGGACAAACTTAAACAAGGATTCTATGGATGTTGTACTTGACCTTCAGTCAAGATGAAAGTGTGATTATGTATCCTGATGGACCTTACCATAAATTTGTCAATCTGGAAGCTAGGGAGCATTACATCTTTGAATTCACGGTACAGGATGTGATAAGGACATGTGTCACCATTTGGGAAATGTAGTTTCTCAAACTTCAGGAGATTATCCCTGGACCTCCTGACCTGACCCTGACCCCAGATGTATCTTCTGTTCCTTCAATCATTTAGTTGCTAGTTACCAGCGGTAACGGAGCAGAAGAGTCTTCTTCGTGCTGATGTAAAGCAGAAATACCAGCATTGGCACGCCCGTGGTGCTTTGTTGCCAATTCACGTAAAGCGCACAATATGATGCGATGCGTTTTTGCCAGCTAGTTGGGTTAGTTATTTCGGCTTTAGAGCGCTTCGACCAGAGTTGATCATTCACGCCCATTGCCTGCTAGTTTCACATTGATAGGTTGCACGGGGTGTATGTGACGATAACATAACTTCAATTAAGCAATTCAAACTTTGAAATATTACCAGCGAGGAGGAAGCCCAAGCGAGTCTGATATCGCATACATACTAAATAAAGTTGAGAGATCCGATCATGATCCGTGATCCATCATGAATGGTATGGAAAGGTGGCAACGACTTTGCTTGCGACTTTTTTAAAGCAAAAGTTACGCACTGTTACTTAGCAACTTTGATCACAATATTTCATCGCAATCACCCGCAATATTTGCCTATAAGCTACTCTGTTCAGACGAATTATCGACAGCTATACGTGTCCTGACTGGACTATAAACTGATACCATGTCTGGCACTGTACATTTTGAAACTCGTCTGAATGAAAGTCGGCTGGGAAAAACAAAATGATTCATAACAGGCGACACGTTGTACAGGGTTCGTTGATGTTTCCAGAAATGGTGTGTATCACTGTGCGGACTGGCAGTGCTGTTGGATGCAAACGCGACGCGCGCTTGGTCAGCCGACTCAGTCACTGCCGCACGCTGATGCCGAATCACATCGCCAGTACGCTGTTGTTGCTGCATGCTCGTTCCATCAAGGCCTTCTGCTTCTGCTGCTCGATTTGCTGTCCACTCGCTCGGCATCTCTAATGGCGCTTTATGCTGCTTTTAAATCGGCATTAATTCAATTATTCATAGCGTACTTAAAACAATCATCAGAATCAGACAGACTGTTCTATTACAAACAAAGAAAGCGCCAGCAGAGGTACGAAATAATGGCAGACTTGCCACCATTTGGCGAGTATTTCGTTCTCTCTGGAATGCACAACCTGACCAAAATGGCAACCGACCTGTGAGCCAACATGCATAGTCATCTGATGAGAATTTAACTCTGCGAATGATATCAACAAGAGCAATTACATTTCTACATGCAAACATGGCTAAACAACCGCAGCAGAAAACAGTAGAAGCACGCTCCATTTAAGTTCAGTTTTTGCATGAGTCAGGCCATGTCACACTTGGTCGGTATTGCACATCAAATAAACCACCAAATCACATATGATGTGCATCCGAATGTTTGACCACAAATTGGCAGGCCGCATGCACTTGCGAAATTCCAGTAATCAGCTGCGGCTACCCACGCGCATGCCTGGGTGATATCGGTTGTCGGTTGTCGGCCAACTGGCATTGTTCTCGGTGATATGTATCGAGGTAACGACATGCAATCAGCGTCAGCGGCCTGTGCTCGCTCGCGCACGTTCCAGTGGCTAGTTCCCGGGCCGTTAGGGCGTGACTGACGCCACGGTCCTGAGTGAGTAGGCTGGCCGCTCCTGGGGGGTCGGCCACACCGTTCTGACTGAGAAGATCGGAAGCTCCTCCAGCTCGGCCTCCTCGGAGGTCAGCCACACAACCATTCGGATCGAGCCGACGGCGGCCGTCTGGCGCTGACAGGACGCTGGCGCGATGGAGGTGGCGCTGGTTACGTCAGTGGGGTCGCCAGCGGGCGCCAGGTCGGGGCGGCGCCTCCTTCGCCAAGGCTGGCGCGCCGGCGCGCGCGGAGGCCGCCCGGCCGCATCGGGGTCAAGTTCGGAGCGCGGCCGTGCCAGATGTGTCAAAATCCAGGTCAGTGCACCGGTGCGGCCACCAGCCGCGCTCCGCTCCGACACGGAACCGCACCACGCACATTCACACAGCAGCTGGGCCAGCCATTCTGGCCGACTCCCTCACGGTGGCAGGCACGAGACGGTCACGGCAGCTGGGTCAGCCGTTCTGGCCGACTCCCTCACGGTGGCAGGCACGAGACGGTCACAGCAACTTGGGCGAGGCTGCTCTCAAAACACGCCGACGGTCAAAATACGGCCGACAACTTCTGTCGAGGCACCATTCCATTCCGGCTATGCATTAGGATGTCTTATCAGAATAGTGAGAGTACTGTCTCCCAAATCTCTTAGAACATTGTTTTCGGAGTAGTTCTTCACAGCTACACAGGGTAGCCGCCCAGAAAGAACGTGCTCATTACCCAGCTCACTGCTCTTTTTGATAGCTTTTTACGGTTGCTTATCAACAATATCAAGGGTATCAACAATACGGTTGCACATCACTGATCCTTGCAGTCGCAGTATGGGAAAATTTCACCCTCCTCCTCCCACCGCAGTGCTAAGGTTCAACTTGACCCACACTAACTTTTAGGGTGCATCGACTACATAGGTCATATAGTAACTTTTACTTTAATTTAGCTAGAAATATCTGGTAGACGACATGCGGCAACACCCAGTGGCGGTCCGAAGCACCCAAATGGGATGAAGCAGAAAACATCACGACTGCCCCCTCCCCCCCCACCTTCAACAAACAAAAAATCACATTTTGGACACGGTTCCGAAAATTCGACAGCTATTTTTGAAGACCTTTGTATCACCTCTTTGAGACCTATCGGTTGCGCCTGTAACCACTACTACCACACCGGGGGAGATATCAAGCAATTTATTCACACAGTACAAGCGAAGTTGGCGAGGTTAAGTTTTTGCGAACGGTTTTCCTGACATCCATAAAGTCGGCAAGCATTTCAAATGGCTCTGTTTAATTTCAACTCCATTTGTACATGTAGGTAGGTAGAAAATATGCTAGAAATGCTATGCAAACATGAATGTAAATATCATTCAAAGTTGAAAGAAAAGAAATGACTAGGCACTTAACACCATGTAACTCACATGGGCTTTTCAAAGCAGTGCTGGCCTCCCGGGTCCTTTCTTGATGACATGTGGTTTTTCCTCATATGATAGGGGAAGAAAATGGAGGTGTAAGGATTTTATCAGTGGGACTTTACATAGCTCATGATGGTCTTTATTTGTAGGGCTGTTGCCTATGAAGGCCATCAAAAGCAAGGCATTATCTGCACACATGGATACACATGGAAATTAATTTGGCACAAGGAACTGGCATGGATGGTGAAGCTTAACAGAACAATTTGATCAGGAAATCAGGTTGATGTGGCATATCTTGACTTTAGTAAGGCCTTTGACAGGTACCCCATAAACGGTTAATGATGCAGCTTCAGGTCCATGGCATTGCAGGTAGCATCCTAAAATGGATTGAGTTGTGGCTTTCAGATAGACAGCAGAAGTGATGCTAAATGGTACAAAGTCATCATGGCAAAATGTTCTTAGTGGAGTCCCTCAGGGGTCGGTACTGGGGCCACTGTTGTTCATTATATTTGTGAATAGCATTGAATGTGGCCTAAGCAGTAAGGTTTTGAAATTTGCAGATGATTTGAAGATCTTTTGGGCAATAACAGGGCACAACGAGCAGGTTTTGCTGCAGCACGACTTAGACGAGCTTGTGAAGTGGTCCGAAAAATGGCAAATGAAGTTTAATTTTGATAAGTGCAAAGTCATGCATGTAGGTAGGCAGCATATGAAGGCACCATACTTGATGGATGGCCAAGTACTGTCTGTGACTCAGCAGGAGAAGGACTTAGGTGTTATTTTGAACACAAAATTGGGGGCATCAGAACAGACCAAAGAAGCCAGGAAGAAGGCACTAAGAATGCTTGGGGCGATACAGAGGAATGTGTCATACAAAAGTGAGGAGGTCATCAGGAAGCTTTACTGTGCATATGTCAGGCCACATTTAGAATACTGTGTCCAAGCTTGGTCCCCTAGTTATGAGAAAGATTGTTGGCTTTTAGAGAGAGTACAAAAGAGGCAACAAAAATGGTTAATGGTATAGGCAACCTGGCATATGAGGAAAGATTGAAGAAATTGAATATGTTTTCACTTAGGTATAGAAGGCTGACAGGAGATCTCATCGAGGTTTTTAAATTTGTTCATGGTCAGGAACAGGGATATCTCAGGAAATGTTTGAATTTAACAGATATGATGCAATTAGAGGTCATCAATTCAAAATTAAAGTTAATCACAGCAGGACAAGGTTAAGACAGTCTTTCTTCACCAACAGGGTAGTAGAACACTGGAACCAACTGCCAGGAACCATTGTCAGTAGCAACACACTGAACATCTTTAAAAACGGCATAGACAATCATTATAAGAATAGGGGGCTTGTTTTCTGTATTCCAGGGAGGGTTGATTGACAGATTTGGTGGGCAACTGGTTCAGTGTACAAAGTGCAACCAAGAAGGGCCCTTGTGGCTCATAGTTGCACTGATCTTTTATGTCTTTATGTCTAACATCACAGGTTATGCAACAACCACATCCAGTCACTAATTAAAGATAACTGAATCAAAATGAAGTGCACTAGCTAACAGAACAGCATAACCAAGCGAGAGGCTAAGGGGGACAACAGCCCTTGTTGAAAACAGAAGGTCCAAGACACCCTGACTACACCTATCAGGAAAAGGAAAGGAGGCCTTAAGATACACCCTGACTACATCTCCCCCCCCCCCAGGAAGCAGAGGATGCCCCATCAACAGGAGGTACCAAAAGATGCTGGCTCCTTACAATAAGTGCTGTTGCTTTCATGAAATGTCCACAAAAAAGACGAGCACTGCTTTCAGTAACAAAAGAGAACATAAAGGGCATCCCTGAAAAACTTCAGGCCACATGAGTTTATGAAGCAAACCATGCTGTAAAATGTTGAAGTAAAAGCTGACACACTTTCAGCTTAATACAGGAAGGATCCCGACAAATAAATAAAAAGGCTCATACAATCTGCATGTGATAAAACATGGATGAAAAATATGGACAATGCTGGGTTAAAAATCGCTTTTGATATGTGGATGAGGAAAATCACATAGATGATAGAAGCATACATGTAGGCTTCTGCAAATTATTGGAAGGGTATAATACATCAAGGCAATGGGCAGGTCCAAATTGATTGGGGGCGGGGCATACCACATAGATTCCCATATTAACACGCGCACTGGAGAGGGGGGGGGGGAAATCCGCCCACCCCTCCGATTTTTCGTAAATAACTCCTGATTCTACCGGTCGATATACGCCATGTTTTGTGTACCTGCTTAGAAATTTCCGGCGCGTCGCTTAAATGAAGAAAAACTAAAATCGTCCACATTTTTTCGAGTTAGAAGCCGTCAAATGCAAAACATTTTGTAGCGTCAAACCACAAAAATCGGCGCTGATGCGCCTCCCGTATATCGGCGAAGGGAAGTGTTCATGGAAATACTAGCGACTTGTTTGATGTATATTGTTATGCTATATTGCTTCGAGATCACGTTAGGTCACCGAGGTCAACTCATGTCAAGTTCATGACAGGTCAATGGAACCAAACTTGTTCAACTGGAAGGTTGTCATAAACGCAAATGACAGTCATGCGATTCATGTCATTTTGCATGTTACTCCCTACTGAAAACTTGTGTTTTTGTCATTGTGAACCTAAGCGTTTCCATACTTCATTCGTGTACTTCAACCCTTTCTTTGTGAAGCCGATTGCGCCGGGCCGCCTGCCGGTCCGGCGGGCGGCCCGGTTCAGGCAATTGGAACCAGTAACTGACCTGATAAAGTGCTGATATATAGGCGACTTGAGGTCAAATTCCGGATCTATCATCTGTATTGCATCATTAGTTATGTCCAGGGCCACGGTACTGCAGGTAGCATCCTATTCCTAAAATGGATAGTTGTGGCTTTCAGATAGACAGCAGAGAGTGATGCTAAATGGTACAAAGTCATCATGGCAAAATGTTCTTAGTGGAGTCCCCCAGGGGTCAGTGCTGGGGCCACTATTGTTCATTATATTTGTAAATAACATTGAAAGTGGCCTAAGCAGTAAGGTTTTGAAATTTGCAGATGATGTGAAGGTTTTTAGGGCAATAACAGGACACAATGAACAGGTCTTGCTGCAGAAAGACTCAGACGAGCTTGTGAAGTGGTCCAAAAAATGGCAAATGAAATTCAATTTTGAACAAGTGCAAAATCATGCATGTAGGTAGGCAGCATATGAAGGCTCCATACTTGTCGGGTGGCCAAGTACTATCTGTGACTCAGCAGGAGAAGGACTTAGGTGTTATTTTGAACACATAATTGGGGGCATCAGAACAGACCAAAGAAGCTAGGAAGAAGGCACTAAGAATGCTTGGGGAAATAAATAGGAACGTATCATACAAAAGTGAGGAAGTAATCAGGAAGCTTTACTGTGCATATGTCAGGCCACATTTGGAATACTGTGTCCAAGCTTGGTCCCCTAGTTAAGAAAAAGATTGTTCGCTTTTAGAGAGAGTACAAAAGAGGGCAACAAAAGTGGTTAATGGTATAAGCAACCTGGCATATGAGGAAAGATTGAAGACATTGAATATGTTTTCACTTAGATATAGAAGGCTGAGAGGAGATCTCATGGAGGTCTTTAAATTTGTTCATGGTCAGGAACAGGGATATCTCAGGGAAATGTTTTAATTTAACAGAAATGATGCAATTAGAGGTCATCAATTCAAAATTAAAGTTAATCACAGCAGGACAAGGTTAAGACAGTCTTTCTTCACCAACAGGGTAGTAGAACATTGGAACCAGCTGCCAGAAACCATTGTCAGTACCAGCACACTGAACATCTTTAAAAACAGCATAGACACTCATTATAAGAAAAGAGGGCTTGCTTTTCAGTATTCCAGGGAGGGCTGATCAACAGATTTGGTGGGCAACTGGTTCAGTGTCCAGAGTGCAACCAAGAAGGGCCCTTGTGGCTCATAGTTGCACTGATCTTTTATGTATTCATGTCTAAAACATCATTGATGCCCATTTAAACACAATCGCAACGATCTGTAACCATGTCAAGCCAAACCATGCAAAACAAGCCAAATATGACATGTGACCTAATTTGACCTTGAAGATATTGTCCTAAGGTCATGAAATTTTTCACACAATAGAGTTCACCACCACACCCATCCAACCAAAAATTTTGTTACTTTAGCTATAATAGGAGCCAAGATCTTAGGGGAATGGAATCCACCCTCCTCTCCAGTGCACATAACTTTCAGACGTCCTCCAGTGCGTGTGTTAAAATTATTTGAATGGCAAAGCCAACATTGGGTGGGGGACTATAAAAAAGCATACAAAGCTACACACACTAATTATAAGTAAATGCATATGCTTGTATCCCACATCAGACCAACAGCATATATTAGGGCAGAAAAGAATATCCCATTTTGTGAGTTCAGTTTTAACTCATGTTGACTCATACTGCTTAAAAAGCAAACAAATCAACAGATCAGTTGATAGTAACACTATTATCACTTTGTTTTTGTTGCATAAAGACAACTCATGAAGGTATCAAATCATCAAATATGCAAGGGTAACATTTATTATTACACAGCAGACCCAAGACATTTGACCCCACAAGGTTTTATTTGGGTTGTTTGGTAGGGTCAAGAAAAAACCAATGCATGCAAATTTTCAAACTCCTT
The DNA here is from genome assembly GCA_034440615.1 of Ashinkailepas kermadecensis. NCBI lineage: Eukaryota > Metazoa > Arthropoda > Thecostraca > Neolepadidae > Ashinkailepas > Ashinkailepas kermadecensis. Next base: position 4,071 of record JAOTOM010001571.1, on the reverse strand, counting down.
GGATTTGGAAAGCTTAGTACTTAAGCATAGGATTAGAGCAACATTGTGCTATGCAATGCTATCAGTTTTTGCAGTAGCACTGCAGTTTAAGGTGACCACAAGACGTCTTACACACATTTTACCTCCATGAAGCATACAAAGGGGTTAGGTTTGGCTGAATTAGGCTAGGTTAGGCTTTTGTTGTAAACTATACAAAGTTTCAAGAAAAATTTTGAAATTTGTTTAAAAAAGGAGTTCTTTTTCTTTATGCTAGCTTAGGTTAGGTTAGGTTTGGTTGTTTTTTTAGGTATATATCAAGATCAAGGTAAAATGTGACTTTTGGGATTTTTTTATTTTCATATGGGGTATTTGAACGTGGAAATGATGATGCGACTACTCATTTTCTCTGCAAATGATTACTTTTCAGTTGGCAAAGAAATACACTAGCAAAATCTTCACTCTACAAATATAGCATATTGCGTATACTGGTTTTCCGGTTAGGTTAGGTTATGTTTTGGGTAATCTTTACCTTTTGGCCGACACATACTGCCAAGGTTAGTGATTTGTAAAGAGGTGTATAGTGGGGGAACAGTGACATCACAGGAGTCAGGGAAGTGACGTCACAGGAGTCGGGTGTCGGTAAAGATTACCACCTAACCTAGACTAAGATAATGTAGCATAATATACCAAATGTATTAAGGCATAGGTTAGGCTAACCAAACCTAACCAAACCAAAAAAAACCAAAACTCTAAAAACCGAGAACCTCGTAACTCCACTCCCTGACTCCTGTTGAGGCTAGGTTCCCCACTGTACACCTATTTACAAATCACTAACCTTGGCAGTATGTAAAGATTACCATGTTTTGTTATGTTAGGCTAGGTTAGGTTATGTTAGGCTGGGTTAGATTAGATTATGGTTAATTAGAATATTATGCTATGATACATTTTATATATTATGCTGAAAATGAGTGACTGCATCATCTTCATCATGTCAGAAAGCATACCATTACAAAAAAAAATTCAAAATCACATTTTACCTTGATCTTGATATTTACCCCTAGGGTATATGACTTAAAAGTAATCATTTGCTGTGAAAATGAGTGACTGCATCATCTTCATCATGTCAGAAAGCATACAATTACAAAAAAAAACACAAAAATCACATTTTACCTTGATCTTGATATTTACTGTTTTTTATTTGGAAACCTGAGGTAAAAAATGTTTGGAAATTTTAAATTATAAAAATGCTTTCTTGCATGGAAGGTTAGGCTAGGTAATGTTAGGTTATGCTTCATCTCTTTTTCTTTATTTTGAACATTACATTGTATGCTATATTACCTAACTCTGAGCCCCTTTTTGGGTGTTACCTTGCCTTCCAAATGTTTGTTTATTGGGTGCTTCACAACATGCTTTATGCACATGCATGCCATTGGCACCACCCACACTGTTTTGCTGGTGGGCCATTGGATTGGGAAATGTCCTGAGTGGTCAAAGTGTTGAACCTGGGACCTTTGGTACCCAGAGCTCAACACCTTAACCACTTTGCCATCCCCACGCTTTGCCTCTCAAATGAAGAGTATGTATTTGCAGAGGAAATGAGTGGTCACATCATGCTCAGCAGATTCATAAGCATTGCATTAAGAAAGAAATTCCAAGAAATCAGAAATCACCTTACACTTCAAATTTATTGTCTTTCCATACATTGTAAATGAGGACCAATTGTTCCCCAAATCATGCTTTTGGGGGTACAGCATGGCTGAAATGTCTCTCCAGCATGCACTAATGAATAAATGAAAATTATGGAGCTGACAAAGCATCACATCAAAACCCAGTCTAACAGCACACTTGTCCTGTACAGATTTATTAGTTGGGCTTTCGGTCCTGGCATTAACCTCTCGTACCTACATTGACAAAAGTGGGTAGGTAATTTGCCTACCCCACAACGTCGCACATATCCTTGATTTCACGAACCAACCGCGACTTTTCGAATGAAACATGCCCCATGTAGTGCAATGCGCATGTTATGAAACGAAAGCGCAATATATGGATGCAGCGGAAGTTGGCAGCACATTCAGCAGCACATTCGGCAGCAGATTCGGCAGCACATTCGCAGCATATTCAGCAGCACAATCACCAGGTTCCGAATGCTCCTCCAATCAACGATCAACCAAATGTCAGTCAAGGACCAGTCAGTCAAGTGTTTTTGGTGCACAGTAGGGTTGGCTTCGGGCGAATAATTTTGTTGGAAAAAAATTCAAAATTACGTTTCTTAATAACACCCGTTGATTTTTAATTGTAAGAAAAACTTCTTCAGCCAGTTTCATTGCGTTGCAAAGGCCTATCCACACAGTGATTTGAAGCGAATTCGTAGGGGCCTCCCAGTAGGGAACAGAATAATAAAATTACATATCATTTTTCCTATGGGGAAAAATTTCACAACGGAATTCGAAACCGTATTTGGGTCAACGAGTGCTTTTGATTGATATATGGCATGGTTGGTTTTCTCCAAAGAAGTGTGTTGGGAAAAAGATTCCAATTTAAATTTCTCAAAAACTCAAAATTTATCTTTGTTTTTCAATTGTAAGAAAGATGTCTTCAACCAATTTCATTGGGTGGCTAAGGCCCATCCACACAGTGATTTGAAGCGAAATCGTATGGGCCTCCCTATAGACAACACAATTTTAAAATGACATAAAAAATTTCCGATGGGAAAAATTTTACAACGGGATTCACAAACCTGTTTGACTTAACGAGTGCTTTTGATTGATATACGGCATGGTTAGTTTTCTCTAAAGAAGTGTGTTGGGAAAAAATCCAAATTAAATTTCTCAAAAACGCCCCTTGTTTTTCAATTGTAAGAAAAACGTCTTCAGCCAATTTCATTGGGTGGCTAAGGCCTATCCACACAGTGATTTGAAGCGAAATCGTATGGGCCTCCCAATAGGGAACAGAATGTTAAATTGACATATCATTTTTTCCTATGGGAAAAATTTCACAACCGGATTAGCAACCGTATTTGGGTCAACGAGTGCTTTTGATTGATATATGACATGGTTGGTTTTATACCAAGAAGTGTCTTGGCAAAAAGTTTCCAAAATAAATTTATCAAAAACGCCCCTTGTTTTTCAATTGTAAGAAAAACGCCTTCAGCCAATTTCTTTGGGTGGCTAAGGCCTATCCACACAGTGATTTGAAGCGAAATCGTAGGGCCTCCCAATAGGGAACAGAATGTTAAAATGACAGATCATTTTTCCTATGGGAAAAAATTTCACAACGGATTCACAAACCTATTTGGGTCAACGAGTGCTTTTGATTGATATACGGCATGGTTGGTTTCTCCAAAGAAGTGTGTTGGGAAAAAAATACCAAAATTAAATTTCTCAAAAACACCCCTTGTTTTTCAATTGTAAGAAAGACGTCTTCAGCGAATTTCATTGGATGGCTAAGGCCTATCCACACAGTGATTTGAAGCGAAATCGTAGGGGCCTCCCAATAGGGAACAGAATGTTAAAATGACATATCATTTTTCCTATGGGAAAAATTTCACAACGGGATTCACAAACCTATTTGGGTCAACGAGTGCTCTTGATTGATATACGGCATGGTTGGTTTTCTCCAAAGAAGTGTGTGGGGGAAAGCAAATCAAAATTACATCTATAAAAACGCCCCTTGTTTTTCAATTGCAAGAAAAACGTCTCCAGCCAATTTCATTTGGCGGCTAAAGGCTATCCACACCGTGATTTCAAGTGAAATCGTAGGGGCCTCCCCATAGACAACACAATAGGTCCTTGTTTTTCAATTGTAAGAAAAACGACTCGAGCCAATTTCATTGGATGGCTAAGGCCTATCCACACCGGGAAGTAAAGTGAAATTGTAGAGGCCTCCTCAAAGACAACAAAATTTTTAAATAACATAATTTTTACCATGGGAAAAGTTTCACAACGGACTTCACAAACGTATTTGGGACAACGAGCAGCTGCAAACTTGCAGCGGAAGTTGGCAGCATTTTGCAACCGTTCCGAAAAAAGCAACAAGTCTGCCACTGCCTCTTTCTTCAAGTCAACTCCGCCTATCGCTCCAGGCAGACATGGC